>ML423036.1:13898-24578 GCA_005239525.1 Nicotiana knightiana | reverse complement strand
GTGTGTGTGTGTGTGTGTGTGTGTGTGAGAGAGAGAGAGAGAGAGAGAGGGGAGATACCAAAAAACAAATTAGTTAAAATAATCTATTATACGCTGCTTACAAACACAAGTAACTTGAGTCGAAAAGAATAAAGTTTTCTACCTGCAATTCGAACTTTGAACTTGCTGCGATGAAGGAGAATAAATTTATCTTTATATTTGTAAAAAAGAATTTGAATATTCGTTGCTTTTTGGAGATANTGTGTGTGTGTGTGTGTGTGTGTGTGTGTGAGAGAGAGAGAGAGAGAGAGAGGGGAGATACCAAAAAACAAATTAGTTAAAATAATCTATTATACGCTGCTTACAAACACAAGTAACTTGAGTCGAAAAGAATAAAGTTTTCTACCTGCAATTCGAACTTTGAACTTGCTGCGATGAAGGAGAATAAATTTATCTTTATATTTGTAAAAAAGAATTTGAATATTCGTTGCTTTTTGGAGATATTAGCAGACTAGCAGATAAGATAAAAAATTAGGAAAGACTATAAATTAGGGCTTCAATCAATAAAAAACGTCTTTACTTTTAAATTTAATACATTTCAGTTCCTTTTCAAAATTTTTGAGTAATTACAAGCTGACTTTTGATAATTTTGATATTATATGAAATACTTATTCAATAAAATTTATTTTAATATGAAAAAGTCTCTGGGGCTTACGCCTCAAACGCCCGGTCATACGCCCCGAACTGCTGGGTGTATGCATCTTGAGACTTCCTCCCACACTATTGCTTCGAGTCATTTTTGATGTGTCTTACCCTAGGACTGACCCTAAAACGTCTTTTAAAACACGGTTAAATACAATCAATTGCAATAAGCTATAGGCATTTAGTGGTTGAGGAAGTATATTACATTTAAATTACAAGCAATGAAATTGCTCCAAATCACTCTCTATATTCTTTCCTAAAATTTTAGACTCTTGCTACTGCAAATTCTTAGTTTCTTGAAGCTCATGAACTTGCACATTAGTTGGTAACCGTGCTAGAATTTGTCGAAAAATTATTTTGTAAATATATATAGGGTGATTTTTATTTATTTATTTATTTATATACAAAATTTTTGAATCCCTTCAACATAGGGAAACTTTAAATATGATAGTCAAAATTGCCTTATGATGCAAGTTTGAACCATAGTGTGGCCTATATTGTTACACTTGTATAAATCCTCTTTGTTTTTTTTTTCGTTTCTCACCCGGTGTCCAGTACTCACATTGGAGCCCGACTATATCCGGATTCGCGTCGCGTAGGGCCTCATTCGGGGGGAAGCGCTCCCTACCAAAGATTTTTCCATACCCAGGACTCGAACCCGAGACCTCTAGTTAAGGGAAGAGCAGTCTCATATCCACTACACCACATCCTTTTGTTTTAAGATGAAAGAAAATAATCACCACATAATTAATGCTTTATTTGGTTGGTGGTATTTAATTATGCATGTATATATAGGAGATCATCTATTGATTATTTTATACATGGTAGAATATAAAATAAGAATATATATATATATATACACGTTAGCAATATAATATAAGGATTAATCATTATAACTATTTCTTATTAGTGCTCACCACATGATAATCTCTTAATTATTATTTATTAAGCATCGCGCAAGTAATCATTGTATTACAATCTCAGATAACTAGGTAAAAATTGCGCGGGGCACCCTATTTGGTCGCCCTCATTTAATCTATACCCACTTTTTAAAAAACTTTTAGCTTGTACCCATTTTTAAATAACTTCAGCTCCCTTTCCCTCACTGAGCTGAAGTTCACCAGTTAAGCTGAAGTTCCCAGGTTATAAAGACAAAACTTCAGCATACGGGGCTGAAGTTCCCCAGTTACAAAGACAAAACTTCAGCTCTAGAGCTGAAGTTTCCCAGTTACGAACTTCAACTCTAGAGCTGAAGTTCCCAAGTTATAAAGACAAAATTTCAGCATACGGGGCTGAAGTTCCCCAGTTATAAAGACAACAACTTCAGCATACGGGGCTGAAGTTCCCCAGTTTACAAAGACAAAACTTCAGCTCTAGAGCTCTAGAGCTGAAGTTTTGTCTTTGTAAACTGGGGAACTTCAGCCCCGTATGCTGAAGTTGTTGTCTTTGTAACTGGGGAACTTCAGCCCTGTATGCTGAAGTTCCCCTGTTACAAAGACAAAACTTAACTGGGGGAACTTCATCCCTGTATGCTGAAGTTTTTGTCTTTATAACTAGGGAACTTCAGCCCCGTATGCTGAAGTTGTTGTCTTTATAACTTGGGAAGTTCGCAAGCTACTTCAGGCCCGTCTACTAGAATGCTGAAGTTTTGCGTGATTGCCTTTGCTACTTCAGCCCCGTATGCTGAAGTTATGCGCAAAAGCGGGTACAGGTGCAATTTTTTTTTACAAAACAGGTATGAGTTAAACGTGGCACAAAAAATAGGTACGGATGCAAAAGCCCCGATAACTAGTATGCGGACCAAAAGAAAATTAATTTGAATGAGAAAAATGTAACTAAATCATATATTTATACTTAGAAAGAAAATGACTTCTAGAAACTACAACGTAACAAAGTCTTTAGTGTCAAAAAAATTATATTGCATTCCCACATTTATAATCATCTCATTTTGTCCAAAACAAACGGCACTGAAATTTTCTTTCCTCTTTGTTTGCACATTCTTGACTTTTTTCCCCCCAAGAAAATGTTAGTTTTTGACCAAAGAATTATGATCATAAAATATAATACATTTATTTTATTTTTATTTTCATTTTTTTATCTCTATAGTTTAGTTATAAAGGAATATTCAGCAGAGAGAAATTATCTTCTTTTCCCACCAACGAGATATATAGGGTAAAATTTATCCGCCCCGGATGTTTACACCCAACCAATAAACAAATGACACGTATCACTTTATTTAACTGCAATTATTAATACTTAATTACAGTTAACTAGTTATGTTTTAATAATCTTAATTAATAATATTAAAAGAACATACTATCTTGCTACATTCTCCATTGTGTTTTGAAACAGCAACATCAAGTAGATTGATTTTATTTTATGTTATTGTACTTTCTTTTTTATTTTTTACATAAAGAATTCTTAAATTAAATAGATAAATTATCCTAAATAAATTTCAAAAGTTGGCAGATTGAACCAGAACTGTCATGCACCGAACCTGGGCAGGGACGTAACACGACACTCAGTGTCTGACTATTACATGTGACGGAGCGAACCAACTGGCTGGCTGAATCTACATGAGATATCATAACATACTGAATGCGGAAGATAAACTAACGCATGATGATACACTGAAAGTCTGGATGCTATAAATCAAAGTGCGAAAATACAAATACAATTCTGAAACATATTTGTAGCCAACATAGCTTAATATAAAAATCATGTGACTCTGTCTAGCTGTTACTCAAGTCTATGAAGTCTCTAATGAAGTAATGAAAACACTGACTGTCTAAAAATACTGAAGACTGTAAGGTAATGATAATGCCCCGAAAGAATTGGGGATCACCAAATAGCTGGTACGAGAATCCTAGCGCTCTGAACCGTCAACCTGTAAATCATTACCTACATCGTGAGATGCAGGCCCGGGGCAAAAGGGACGTCAGTACGTTTGAATTGCACTGGTATGTAAAGCAACTGAATGAAAGAATTATAAATGCTGAAACTGAAACTAAGCTGATAATTGAGAATTAATAATTGATAACTGAAATGATAACTATTGAAACTGAAACTGAAATGATTACTGAACTGATAACTGGTAGCTGATATGATAACTGATAACTGATAACTGAAATGGTAACTAATAATTGAACTGAAAGGAAGTAAGGATATGAATAATCCTTCTTCTGAATGATGAACAACATGTTTATCTGAATATTAAACTGCGGCCTCATGCCAAATATATATATGTGCACAAAGTGCAGCCTCGGGCCCAAGTATACATATACATAACTGTGACCTCAGGTCCAAAAATGCATAATGCATAAACTGCGGCTTCAGGCCGAAAGATGCATAAAGCATAAACTGCGGCCTCAGGCCCAAAGATGCATAAAGCATAACCTGCGGCCTCAGGCCCAAATACATGTGTTCAACATTCAAGACTGAGAATCATACTAAAATACATGATGCTGAAATACTGAACCATATTGAGTTACATGATACTTGAATGTTGAATAGAGCTAGACTGAGACATGTATTCATGAACTGATTATGAAAATTGAAACTTCAACTGTTTATGACATGCTGAGTAATCTAGACTGATACTTATGGGCATCAAACCCAAGTCTATATTGATTATGCACTGATCACACTTAACTATATCTTATAAAAGACTAAACGGGCGTTGCAAATATAATCCGGGGTATTACGCCCAGAGCCGATCCCACAGGGAATTAACGTATCAATCAAGCTGTCAGAATACTAAACTTTCACTAAATCAACTTTCTCAAGAATTATGAATATCACTTGGTAATGTTTTACTACTACTACTGAGCAAAATTAATAAACTAAAGATTAACTAACAATGCGGTATAAACAATTATAATAAAGGTCTAAGGTTATGGTTTCCCCCGTCGGTGAACTTCTTTCTTGGATACTTCCTATTGTTTGATTAGTTGCCTATATCAATCATGAACACTCTAGCTACCATAAATCTCTCTCAAGTAATTATGATAATTTACTAGACGTACTCTCTCAAGTTACGCTAGCTAGATTGCATTACAACTCACTTTAGATTGCACCCGAGGTATCGTTATTTCTAATCCAACCTCTAAACCCTTGGTTATGACTTTCGTCTATATTCCGGGAGTGATGTTGTTCAAATAACTACCTATATATGCACTCTCTCTCAAGTAGATACATAATAAATAGGAACAACTAATCGAGGATCCTTTCAATTAACAACAAGAACGTAGATGAACAAATAGAGATTAACAACCAACCAAACTATATTAATATCACAATAAGTTCATCCCCAACGGGTTCCACCAAAACCTTAGATTAAATAAATTAGGTACTCATGCTCATAGTAATAAAATCCAAAATAACTTGCATAATTAAATTACAAAGTAATGAATAAAGGATGTAAAAATCAATGTTTTGCTTTGTTGATTAGTATTCCACACACTTATCTTGTCTCTAATGGCATAAGTCTCCCAAAGTTGTGTGTTTGGGTCTATTTATATATTTTGGGACGAACCCTAAACGTGTAGGATACTTCTAGTCAAACCGGAAAACACTTAAAGCCTTTAAAACTCGGACTGGGCAGGATTGAGGACCAGGTGTTACAGGCCAAACGCCTGGCTAACGCCTGGCCATACCTGGCGTTAGAGCCTAAACGTCCGGCTAACGCCTGGCCATACCAGGCGTTACATCCCAAACGCCTGGCTATAGTTAGGTTCACTCCTTTTTTATTCTTGAGCGTATTTTTTGACGTTTATGCATCCATTTAGCTCGGCCTCCATATCCAAATCACCTACACATGAAATAGACTCCATTATGCTCAAACGAGGTGTATTTTTACCATTAACGCACATAAAATGTAAAGCACATAATGCGTTAAACCATGAGTTCTAGCCACACATCAACACCCCACACTTAAACATTTGCTCGTCCTCGAGCAATTAAACTACACCCATGAACACAACTTATTTAAGCAAATCCCTTAACGCGTTATACCAAGAATTTTTAAAATAGTTTAAGCACAAAGGTGTGACATCCTCGCCTCAATAATCGACTCACACATACCATGCTTTATTTACAATTCACTAACTACTCTAACATAGAGGTCAACAACATTACCTTTTTATCATGAATCATGTGCCCTCACCAAATCAAAGAATTAGTTCCACACACAATGAAATTTAAGAACACTTAGGAACTCAAGATAGAAAGAATTCACTCACTCTCATAACTAATATTCATATGCCACAAAGATTCACCATAGGCTTGCCCGTAGCGTACTACTCTACTAATCGAGCTCATTCAGTCTAGGATCAAGTAGGACTTTATTTAGTTGTAATGTCGGCTGCGGGACGGGTAGGACACATTTAGATATAAGAGTGACTACACCTCCCTAAGAAATTTAATACATATACTTTAATATTCAAATACTTATGTCAATCCAAACTCCACCTTCACATCAATGTATATTACCCCATACTTCTTTAAGCACACATATATCACTAGCCACCATCATCAATACTTGTTTTTCATACACTATACTATATTTTTTTTTTCAAGTGGCTTCGATTGACAACTCTTTTTTTTATGCACCTTTCTCCTTATTTTAATTGTTCCACTCAAAAGCCAACCTACCACCCCACACTTTAAATTTTCCATACCTCATCACATTTCCAGTGATTACGAGAGGTGACAAGGTTCAAATATATGATCTATTCAACCAAAGGGGTATGGCTTGTAATGTGGTTATCAAAGAAACATGATTATAGGCTCAACGGGGTTAACTACGATACATAAAAATTAGGTGGGTAAACTTTATATATCTGGCTTAACAAAGAAACGCATATATCACTTCCTAGACTGAACAATACTACTATTTCTCTTCGCACAAACAGGGCAAGTTCTAGACATCAAATGCAATGCATAAAATACATACAAAATCTCACACAGACATGGCACATAACTGATTCAGGATTGGTTCTATCACGACACTCCAGTCAAAGCAGTTAAGCAGCTATCCCGGCTATTCCCAATGTAGTATCCTCATTTTATTAGAGAACTGGGGTCTATGTCAATTACAAGGAAAAAGTAGATTAATTTTTTTATCAAAGCCAGGGAATTTCTTCGATCTTCAAAAAGATGAATTTGTAAGTTTCAGTATGAGTAATGATATTGATAGGGAATCATTCAACTAGGGATTCCTTGCTCAAAGATGTTCATTTCTATGTGTATCATATATATCACAAGACTTGTGATAAGAGAAATCCATTTACGCTCAAATCCATTTCTAAAAGAATAGAGTGAATGAGAAAGATAAAGAATTTGGAACCGCTAAGGAAAGGGGGTCGGATAAATAGTTGGGGAGTGAAATAGTCTTTTTGGGTATAGAGGGACTTGAACCCTCACGATTTTTAAAGTCGATGGATTTTCCTCTTACTATAAATTTCATTATTGCCGGTAATTTAAGAATCCACGATTTAAGGTATTTATCCTAGAGTCAAAAAAATTGAGCCTAAGCATCACAACCAGAGTACTGACTATTCTCAAGGCATCACAAAGTTCTGAGATATTGTGGCGATTAATTTCTCAACCATGTGGTTCCTACTCCTAAAAATTAAAAACTACCTACACCCGGTTCAATAAAAACCCTTGGAAAAGAACCGCGGTCCAAAGAAAAATCAAGGGTGAATTACTACACTACCTAAAACAAAAATCTTTTTGGTATTTTCTTTAGACTTACTTCCCTCAAGAAAACTGTCTAGGAGATCCATCGTCGGGAAGAGTCCACATATTTATAATTTTTTTTTGTTTTTTTTGTTCTTGTTTTGTTCTACCTAAAATAAAAAGACTAACAGAAAAAGCTACAAAACTTACAAAAAAGAAACACTTACTAACATGAACAACTAAAACTACTAACAAGAAATCACACTAAACACAACAAATATTTACAACACCCCACACTTAAATCATGCAATGTCCTCAGTGCATCACATATAGACAAAACAAGAAGTAAAAATAAGGTGTAAGAAATTTCCTGATCAAGTAGCGTCGACATCCTCTCCATTAGTTTTGCTTTCCATGCTCCTTCGAACAAACGCTTGAATCACTATATGCCTCCACTTTGAACTTATGAATTGGACCCCAAGTTTTGATTCTGCTCTATGATCATGCTCCTGGGGTGGTGGAACGAATTTGACTGGCCCAATAAAACAATGTAGTAATTTACGCTTCTTGGCCTTTCGATGAAATGTGTATTCCCGACTTTCTGGCAAGAAGAATTCCAGAGTATAGGCATCTTGTTCCTTATTCCTTGGCTCCTCAAGTGGTTCAGATGACTCTATTTTCATATCATCATCCAAACACAATGTGAAAATATGGTTGGAGTATGTACCAATGCAATAAACATCCTCAACACTAATGACACTAGATTCAACAAAATACGTATCATCAATGTTCTTGGTTAACTATAGTATCTTTTCTACCACATTGACATCCTCAAAATCCAGTCTGATTGATTATTGGTGTTCTACTCTGACCTTCTCCACTAGCACATCTTGTACGTCATCATCCATGGGTTCTTTGTTACTATTAACTAGATAAGGTGGCAATGCTTTCAGTTCCAACCTGGGTGGTTCTTCAACAGATGGACTGGCCGGCGGGCTCTCTCTTTTCACTAAGTGTAATGACTCAAACTCGAGATCCCTCGGCCAGACTCCTTTTCCTTCAAGTGCTAACACCCAGCCTGCCAGTTCTTCACCGTTCATATCATCTAGATTTATCAAACATGCAGTCAAAGGGTCCCCAACAGTCAGAGACGCATCATTTCTTCTGGGATCACGTTCACAACATCAATAAGAGAGCAGTTGGCGAACTCACTTGGTCGCCTCATAGACTTCTGCACGTTGAACGTGATTTCTTCATCATTTTGATCCTCATCTTAAGTTCACCAGTCTCACATTCGATGAGGGATCTGCCTGTGGCCAAGAATGGCCTTCCCAAGATTATGGGAATTTCCTCATCCACTTTACAATATAGTATCACAAAATCAGCAGGGAACACAAACTTCCCCACTTGCACCAATACATCATCCAAAATGCCTGAATTTACCGTCTTGTCAGTTAGCTGCAATAACATTGAAGTTGGTCTGGCTCTACCAATCCAGCCTCTTGTAAATGGCCAGGGGCATGAGATTAATACTGGCCCCCAAATCACATATGGCTTTGGCGAAAGCTAAGTTGCCAATGGTACAAGGAATTGTAAAACTCCCTGGGTTAGACAACTTTTCAGCAATATGACGTGTCACCACCGCACTACAAGTCTGAGTAAGGGTGACAGTAGCCAGATCCTGGAAGTCAAATTTTCTGGACATCAAGTCCTTCATAATTTTAGTGTAACCAGACATTTCCTTCAACGCATCAATCAATGGGATATTTACAAGTATTTGCTTTAGCATGTCCAAGAACTTTTTGTACTGTTCATCCTTTTGGTATTTGTCCAGCCTCTGAGGAAATGGAGCTGGCAGTCTCTTTTTCCCCGTGATTTGGGACTTTTCTTTCTTAGCCACCACCTCAACTACCGGCTCCTGGGCTATCTCCACTTCTTTTTCAGCCTCACTCTGCGTACTGGGTTCTCCTTCAGTGGGTTGCACTGTTACCTTGGTCAAGTTTGTTGAATCATCAAGTTCAATCAGCATGGGTACTAGTGTCTCGGCCTGCCTGCTTTCACGAGCTATCTCCAGTTCCAAGTCTAAGTCCCTGCCATTGAGGAGACTCACTGCCATCAGCTGCCTTGGGCCCTGGTCCGTAGGATTTACCTGAGTATCTGCAGGTAAAATCCCAAGAGGACGATTGTTCACTGCCATAGATATCTGGCCCAACTGTACTTCAATATTTTTAATAGCTGCATCATGTGCATCTACTCTCTCACTGATTTTAGCAGTTGTCCCAATCACCTATTGCATCATTGCTTCGAGCCTGGAAAACCCATCTTCTTGCCCCCCCCCCCTCCATGTTGTTGCTGAGGAGGGTGGTATGCCTGTTGCTGATTCTGATTGTTATACCCTTGTGGCCTTTGTTAAGGTGCCTCATTACCATGAGTTCTCATGGCACCCATGTTTCCATTGTTCTGCTGCTGATGAGGTGATCTATATGGTTGAACTTGCTGATTCCAATTATGTCCCCCTTGTCTCTGGCCTCCATAATTTGACACATAATTCATGTTTTCTGGATAAGGAAGGTGATCACATTCTGCATTCTACTGATTACCAAATGGTTGACTAATGCAAGATGTGCATAAGCCCCCATTGGTTGTATCCACGATGTGCACCTGCTGCTTTTGCCCTGATTCCTCTACCTTCTTAGTTAGTATGCTCATCTGTGTTATCAAGGTGGCTACGTTCTCCGCAATAGTATTGGATGGATCGAATGGCACTGAGTGAACTACATGAGTAATGGGTGCATTCCTGGTTGTCCATCCTGAATTCTGCGCCATTTTATCAAGCAGGATCTGACTTTCTCTCCATGTTTTGCTCAAGAATGCTCCACCAGCTGAAGCATCAACATTTGCCTTTACAGTATCAGCCAGACCCATATAAAAACGTTGCCCCAACATCTGCTCAGGAATACCATGGTGTGGACAAATAACCAACATTCCCTTAAATCGTTCCCATGTCTCCTGCAATGTTTCAACTGGTTTCTGCCTGAAGCTCAAGATTTCATCAATTTGTTGAGCTGTCTTGTTGGGTGGATGAAATTTGTTCACGAACTTCTTAACTAACTCTTCCCACATGGTAATGGAATTGACGGGGAGTGAGCTCAGCCAAGTCTGGGCTGCTCCAGTCACTGAGAATGGAAACAACAATAATTTTATTGCTTCCTGAGTGACGTTTGGCTGCCTCTGTGTTTTGCAAATCGACAGGAAATTCTTCAAATGCTGTTGGGGGTCTTCGATGTATGACCCTGAGAATAGTCCCTTGTTCTGCAA
>ML423036.1:0-13888 GCA_005239525.1 Nicotiana knightiana | reverse complement strand
CTCATGCTTTTCTATCAAACACATCAACTCATATCTCATGAACTAGGGTCTATAATCATTAAACCAATGCTAGAATCAATTAGAGGGTGAAGACATTACCTCTTTGAAGTTCAATCCCCTTGAATTCGAGTTCTAGGGTTCCTTCTCTCAACAATGATGCCCCAATCCAATATCTAATGATTTGGAGTGTTTAACCATGTTAATAAGATGTTGGGGAATTTAAATAAACTTAGAATCACCATTAGAACTTACCTTTTATGATGGAGGGACCCTTAAGGAGTTAGGTTTTTCAGAGTTCCCCTTTCTAGAGCACGTTTTTATATTTTGGGGACGTGGGGGACGAAATAGGGCTTTAAAAATAACTCCCCAAGACCGCCCCCGTTCACCTGTAGGCGTGACCGCGGAAAATGGCAGGAACACTGCTGCATAACTGCGGCCGCGGTCGGGGCGCGGACTGGGCGCGGAGATTGTGCACTGTTCTGTAAGAAATACATAATTTTTTGCACCGAGATCTGTTTGGGCTCAATAATATATAGTTAGAAAGATATTACAAATACCTACAACTTTCGTTGTTTGATGTTTCCCAAATTCCTTACAAATTTTCACTAAACACTGCTGGAAGATGAACCTTTTGTAAACTTAGTCGATTTTGTCGAATCTTATGCACCTCACTTTCCATCTTGATTTTGAAACAACTATTTTCACTCATACTCATCCCGATAGTACTTTATATGTATAATATATCAAATTAATATCCATTTAACATATCCACACCTAATCCAAATGTACGGAGTGTTACATTATCTCCCCATTGGGATCATTCGTCCTCGAATGATTGTCCTGACTATAACTTTTGCTAACTCCGGACCTTAAACGGGTCTGGTGGAAACATGAACTTGCATTAATACTTGCATACTAAACTAAATGAATACATGATTACTGAACTCTTGAGATACTGAACTGAATGACTACTGTATTGACTGAATATTGGTCTGCCATGGATACATGAATACTGAACTAACATGGATATATGAATATTAAACTGGAACGAATATTTGAGTATTTAACTAACATCAATATCAAAGTACTAAGTTGGCATGAATATCTAAGTATTGGACTGACATGAGTATCTGAGTATTGAACTGACATGAGTATCTGAGTATTGAACTGACATGAGTATCTGAGTACTAGAAACTTGAATGTTATAACATGACATGTGAACTACTGGATGTACCACCACTAATTCTAGTGGAAACTCCAACTCATAAGCTAATTGACCGATCTTTCGCAAGATTCTATATGGCCCAATATTGCAGGGACTATGCTTCCCTTTCTTCCCAAATCTCATAACACCTTTCATAGGCGAAAATTTCAGAAACACCCAATATCAACTTGGAACTCTAGGTCTCTATGCCGCATGACCGAATAGGACTTTTGGCGGCTCTGAGTCGTCTTCAAACGCTCTTGACTCAACTTAACTTTCTCTATAGTCTGATAGACCAAATTTGGTCCCGACAGCTCCTCTTTACCAACTTTGAACCAACCAATTGGCGATCTACACCTTCTCCCATACAAAGTCTCGCATGGTACCATCTTGGTACTATAATGGTAGGTGTTATTATTAGCAAACTCAATAAGAGGTATGTGATCATCCCAATTAATTTTAACATTAAGGATATGTCCTCAAGTGTTTGAATAATGCGCTCTGCCTTTGCCATCTTTCTGAGGATGAAAAACTTGTGCCTAATCATTTCTGAAAGAACTTCTAAAAGTTCATTTTAAACTGAGCACCATAGTCCGAAATGACGGATAACGGATTCCCATGCAATCAGATGATTTCCTGAATGTACAACTTGGTATAATCTTCTACCGAATCTGTAGTTTTTACTGGAAAGAAGTGTGCTGACTTGGTAAGTCTATTTACAATCGTCCAATCAAATCATGCTTTTAAAATGAGCAAGATAATCATGTTATAGATTTCATATTTACCATCTCCACTCTAAATATGTGTATTCTGTGATAAACACTAGGATTTCTGCTGCTCGATTTTCACTTGCTGACAACTCGGACAATTGGCCACAAAGTCTGCGACGTTCTTTTTCATGTCGTTCAACCAATAAATCTCCTTGGTCATGATGCATATTTGGGGAACCTGGATGGAAAAAATACCTGAAATTATGGACTTCTAACATGATCTTCTCTCTTTAAGTCCATTTATGTCTGGAACATACAATCTGTCGTAGTACCTCAAAGTACTATCATCTCCCCCTTATTCAAATCTATCATTTTATGCTTGTGAATCCTCTTTTTTTACTGTAACAAGTAGGGGTCATCAAACTGTCTCTCCTTCTCTTCGACTACTAATGGGGAACAAGTCCTGTTCTAGACAACAACTTCGTCATCTTCGGAGTCCAAAGTCGAACTCCTATCTTGGCTGGTGAATTTCTTTCACCAGAGTTCTCTTATCTACCAATCATGAGTTATACTTCACACACTTGATTATCTTAAGCACTTCCTGAAAATACTTATAGTATTGTTGTGAACTAAGTCTTTGACATGTACTCTAAATTTTAGAGTCCCGTACAATGGCATTACCCTCATAACACATAAATAGACATGATTTTATAGCTTTTTTGTGATCATTTTATCATCAATAACTAAGCTCGGTGATCATTCTACTCACTTTGTGTTACTTACACATGTTAGACATAATCCCTATGGTAATTATAAAATTTTTCTTCATTACCAAACTGATTTTCTTTTTCATATCCAATGCTAACTATTCGAGTTTCATCTGGATTTACTGATGGTTTTCACATAACCCATTAGACTAAGGGTCTTATACTTGCGGATCCTTCCCCTTTTTTTGGGGGGGATATAAATAACTCTCCTTATTGTCTGCAATTCTTTGCACTCTACGTCAATGATGACTCATCTGTCTTAACTGAAATTGGAATATCTAATCCCAGATTTTCTATACACTTCAAAATTATTTCTGACTATAAACATCTGGAGTAAACATTTAGTCAGATAATCTAAGGGGGAACTGTCATATCTGTTATCTCACAATAATAGCCACTTCTTATACAAATTCACTAACATAGTACTTTCTGGTTCTGATTTGAATAAATCTAAACAACTTAAAATCATTCCTTGAAATTCAATATCATCTACTCTTGGTTCTCATTTTGTACATCACGTCTTCTTAGTCATATACATGAGTTGTACGAGATCACATCTTTGGTAATAACAAAGGTTTCTGACTCCTATGTATTTTACCCTTAGGCTCTTTTCTATCCAAAACTATATTGATCAATTATATGCCCGTTGCGGTTGAATTTTTAACCTGATACACTGTGGGGTCTGACATACGGATACACTTCCATACACATCTGATAAATCACTTCATGCATAAATCCCTAAAACATGCAAAGATTTTGCTATAATCACTGTTACTTATATTTTCTTTGAGAACCCATATACATCACTGTATACTCACAAGTCACCAGAAATTTTGATACATTGAAAATTGGATATTTGGTAAACACATAACTGAATATTGGCGTACTGAATAACCATAAACTTGCTAACTGAAAGACTATATAACTGGTAACTGAGGTAAACTGATAACCATAAGACATGATAACTGCTTTTGCACTTTCTGATAAGGTTATGCTCTAATATGTACTACTATACATTGCATCCCACTTTTAACATCATCTCATGTCTCATTTGTTACCAACCTATACTCCATAGTTATACCCCTAATGGGAAATCATCATCTCTAGAAGCTTGAGTTTTTCTTGCCCGTCGCTAGGGCATTAAATACGTATGGAATTCGATAGGAAGAGAAGGTTACCTATTGCTCTAAGCTTCACGGCAAGATCTAGGGTAGAAAGAAATGAGACAATCCTGGATGTCTTGGTAGTTAACCATTTATATGAGTGGTTGGCACCCACATATAAAGTAAACTCCACTAGACACAACTTCATAGACTCCCGGGGACTCTTGAACCTAGTGCTCTGATACCAAGCTTTGTCACGCCCCGAACCTGGGCCTGGACGTAACACGGTACTCGGTGCCTGACTGCATGTGACCGAGCGAACCAACTGACTGGAAAAATCTACATGTGATATCATAACATACTGAATGCGGAAGATAAACTAACACATGATGATACACTGAAAGTCTGGAAGATATAAATCAAAGGCGGAAATACTAATACAATTATGAAACATATTTGTAGACAACATAGCTTAATATAAAAATCCCGTGACTCTGTCTAGATGTTACTCTAGTCTATGAAGCCTCTAATGACTGAAAACACCGACTGTCTAAAAATACTGAAGACTGTAAGGTAATGATAATGCCCCGAAAGAACTGGGGATCACCAAATAGCTGGTATGAGAATCTTAGCGCTATGAACCGTCAACTTGTAAATCATTACCCGTATCGTGAGATGCAGGCCCCGGGCAAAAGGGACGTCAGTACATTTGAATTGCACTGGTATGTAAAGCAACTGAAAGAAAGAATTATAAATGCTGAAACTGAAACTAAGCTGATAACTGAGAATTAATAATTGATAATTGAAATGATAACTATTGAAACTGAAACTGAAACTGAAATGAATACTGAACTGATAACTGATAATTGAACTGATAACTAGTAATTGATATGATAACTGATAACTGAAATGGTAACTAATAATTGAGCTGAAAGGAAGTAAGGATATGAATACTCCCTCTTCTGAATGATAAATAACATGTTTATCTGAATATTAAACTGCGGCCTTGGGCCCAAGTATACGTATGCATAACTGCGACCTCAGGTCCAAAAATGCATAATGCATAAACTGCAGCCTCAAGCCCAAAGATGCATAAGCATAAACTGCGGCCTCAAGCCCAAGGATGCCTAAAACATAAACTGCGGCCTCAAGCCCAAAGATGCATACAACATAAATTGCGGCCTCAGGCCCAAATACAGGTGTTCAACATTCAGGAACTGAGAATCATACTGAAATACATGATGCTGAAATACTGAACCATACTGAGTTACATGATACTTGAATGCTGAATAGTGCTAAAATGAGACATGTATTCATGAACTGATTATGAAAATTGAAACTTCAACTGTTTATGACATGTTAAGTAATCTAGACTGAGAATCATGGGCATCAAACCCAAGTCTATATTGATTACGCAATGATTTCACAACGTTCAGAATGTAAGTCATGAACGACTTACAAAGCTAGAGAATAGAAGTTCTGTAACTATTCAAGGAACTAGGCTTAACTATATTTCTGAGGCAATTAGTAACGTGATAAAAGAAATATAGTATAGGGAAAATCATTAACATTCCCAAATATAGAGAGTTAGCATTTTATCAAACACTTCCATATTAGCTATGATAATCATGTTTTGGTAACTTAAGCATTTTATCAAACACTTGGTGAGAATAAAGCTTCATAGTCCTTATTAATGGTATCTCTACACCCAATAATCCATTCTCTTGCTCCTAGATAAATTCTAAAGTCTCAAATGGTTGTAATCAACATTATTCTTTATCACCCATAAGGTAAACAATACCCTTAACTAATAATCAACAATCAACAACCTAAACATATAGTCGTTCATGCTTTTCTATCAAACACATCAACTTATATCTCATGAACTAAGGTCTATAATCATTAAACCAATGATAGAATCAATTGAGGATGAAGACATTACCTCTTTGAAGTTCAATCCCCTTGAATTCGAGTTCTAGGGTTCTTTCTCTCAACAATGATGCCCCAATCCATCTAATGATTTGGAGAGTTTACCCATATTAATAAGGTGTTGGGGAATTGAAATAAACTTAGAATCACCATTAGAACTTACCTTGGATGGTGGAGGGACCCTTAAGGAGTTAGGTTTTTGAGAGCTCCCCTTTCTAGATCACATTTTTATGTTTTGGGGCCGTGGGGGACGAAATAGGGCTTTAAAAATGACTCCCCAAGACCGCCCCCGCACACCTGTAGGCCTGACCGCGGACCTGACCACGGAAAATGGCAGGAACACTGTTGCATAACCGTGGCCGCGGTCGGGGCGTGGAGATTGCACATTGTTCTGTAAAATGCACATAACATTTTGCACCGAGATCCGTTTGGGATCCATGATATATCGTTGGAAAGATATTTCAAAGGCCTATAACTTTCAAGTTTTAAGTTTTTCCAAATTTCTTACAAATTTTCATTAAACACTTCTGGAAGATGAACATTCTGTAAACTTAGTCGATTTTGTCGAATCTTATGCACCTCACTTTCCATCTTGATTTTGAAACAACTATTTTCACCCATACTCATCCCGATAGGACTTTATATGTCTAAGATATCAAATTAATATCCATTTAACATATCCATACCTAATCCAAATGTATGGGGTGTTACAAGAACCTAGAAGAAGAATGGAATATAACAAAAAAGGACGGTGACTTTAACACAAAACTTTCTAATGTTAGGTTATTATGACTTTCTTTTCCTTTTTAATTTTTATTTATTAAAAGTAGGACTCCTAATAACCTTAGTTTGTTTTTTATGATTAACTTAACTAAATTGAGTGTAAATATTTTTACAGATATATAATATATGCATGTGAGATGATGTTTTATGCATTTTCCTTTGGGTTGGAATTTTGTCCTTCAGAGGTATATATACTTCATTCGTTAACTCCTTGTAGGTGAGCTTTTTCACATTAGCTGTCTCAAACTTGAATAAAAGAGAAGGGTTACGGTAGATAGTCAATATAAAACGTATTATTTCTCATATAGATATCGTCGAAACATGGGCCGACCCAGTTTCATATAGCCGATCAAAAGGTAAAAATTGTACGGGGCGCCTTATTTGGTCGCCTCCATTTAACATATACCCATTTTTTTTAAATTTTTTAACTTGTATCCACTTTTTAAATAACTTCAGCCCCCTTTCTCCTCCTCCTCCTCCTTCTTCTTCTTCTTCTAATGTTGGTGCTGCTATGGAACTTCAGTTCATGGGATGACAGCCATAAATATGTTTATCAGAGCTGAAGTTTGCCAGTTACAAAACAAGAACTTCAGCTCTTCGCCAGTTACAAAAACAAAAACTTTAGCTCTAGAGCTGAAGTTCGCCAGTTACAAAACAAAAACTTCAGCTCTAGAGCTGAAGTTTTTGTTTTGTAACTGGCAAACTGCAGCTCTAGAGCTGAAGTAGCTGAAGTTTTGTTCTCTATTTGCTGAAGTTTTTGTTTAACTTGTGCACAAGTTAAACAAAAACTTCAGCAAATAGAGAACAAAACTTCAGCTACTTCAGCTCTAGAGCTGCAGTTTGCCAGTTACAAAACAAAAACTTCAGCTCTAGAGCTGAAGTTCGCCAGTTACAAAACAAAAACTTCAGCTCTAGAGCTGAAGTTCGCCAGTTACAAAAACAAAAACTTCAGCAATTACAAACAAAAGCTTTGCGTTAAGACGTGCACAAGTTAAACAAAAACTTCAGCAAATAAAGAACAAAACTTCAGCTACTATGCTTAAGTTCATCAATTACAAACAAAAACTTCAACACACTTGGTTCGGCACACTTGCTACTTCAGGCCCATCTACTAGAATGCTGAAGTTTTGCGTGATTGCCTTTGCTACTTCAGCCCCGTATGCTGAAGTTATGCGAAAAAGCGAGTACACTTGTAATTTTTTTTGCAAAGCAGATACAAGTTAAAACGTGACATAAAAAGAGAGTATAGATACAACTACCCCGATCAAAAGACATGGTTAGTGAATATTCATATATCAATGGACGAGGTTTCAAAATCTTAATTGCAATAAATATTTTCATTGTGGCTAGCAAGAAACAGTTGTTATAATTTAGTTGGCACTCTTGAGACTTCTATTACTTAAAATTTGTATGTTGAACTTCGTTAAGACGATCATACTTGTAAAGAGATAATAATGCACACATGCAACTTTTACCAACTGCGAATTTAAAAGACATTAGAGATATAAAAGTTTTTAGTAATGCACACGAATGCGACTTATAAATCACAATCAATACATATAAATCGCAATCAGATATTGCGACTTAGATATCGTGATCGAATACTGAAATTTATAAATCACAACCGGAGAATGCGACTTATTCATGGCAATCACTGCTGGCTTACAAGTCACATTCAAATATTTGTTGACTTATTCAATTCCAACAGTTAATAATAGAACTTAACCTTTTTAATAGAACTTAACCTTTTCAGTTAGCCTCAACTCTTCTGTAGCGAAAAAGAAAAAAGGATTTTTCTGATTTTTATTATATTTGTATGGTGTGATTATGCAAAAAGAGTAATTCTTTTTTTGTAGGTATTGAATCAAACACCCTTGTCATCACTTGGAACGAGTATTTTGCAGTTGTTGGGGAGAACTTCTTTGTTACTTCGCAATACTACTTTAGCTAACAAGCAAGTCTTGAACGACAATTGTACACGATCAAAATCATATGCCCCGATTTTGTAGGTTCGAGAAGTCACATCGAAGGTTGAGATTCGACGAAGATCAAGCTCGGGCTCGAAGGCAAAATAAAAGGCCCGTAGACCTAAATGTCGAAGATCATTGGAGCCGATTACGATTATTACCAAAATAGTACCGTTGTGAGTCTGTTACGGATGGACAAGATTCTCGCCACGTCCCCAAGATCATGGCGTAAATTCAAAAATAAATTTGTACTAATTAGTACGAATCCGTACTAGGCGGTTATACAGTTGTCCTAATAATATTCTTTACTGTAAATAGAAATGTACCTTATTCAGGGTTCCTCTCCTATATAAAGAGACCCCAATCATTTGTAAAGATTATCTAATCATTGGCAAATCCCCAGGCGTTATGGGTCTAGTGCCTGGGTAACGCCAGGCTGCCCCAGGCTGTTTGGCTTGGTGCCCGGCTATCGTCCGGGTGTCCCCTCTCGCGTATTCTTCGACGTATTTGCATCCGTTTAGCCCCGTTTCCATTTCCAATTCACCTACACATAAAATAAACCCTATTAGGCACATACGACGTGTATTTTATCATTAAAGCTCATAAAATGCGAGGGATATAATGCTTAAAATCACGAATTCTAGCCACACATCAAATATACTCTCTACTTTTCGCTCATTGTTCATCAAAATTGTCCTTTAAACTTTATTATTGCTTTATTGTTTTTTGATTCACCTCGAGGTCGCTACTGCTTAAGTAACACTGGTTTGTTTCATTTCTTCCTTTCATTTACACCTTATATTACTTGCTTATTAATTGGTATTGAACTAGATCACGTATCTTTAAAACCACTCAAATTTAATTGTTACTCGTATTTTCGAGGTAAATAATAATAAATCAGTCGATAAAAGAGAAATATATACGTCAAGAGAATAACTTAACACCTTTGATCAATTGACCTACATATATGAGTTATTCAATATTATTTTTTATATGTCCAAGGTTCAATATTGAAATAATTTCAGAGATTTTCCCTGACTGGGGCGTGGGCCAAGGTGAACCCGGATTAACGATGAAAAGCGGTCAAATCAAGAAAGATTTGATCAAAAGTGACTAGAAAAGAGGCGGTCGAGAAGGAATGTATGCTGTAACCGCTGTTGATTAGACTCGAAGTGGTTCAGATCGGCGAAGTAGGCATCAATACCTCTGCCAATATCGGCATCTTCTTCTATCTGAAGGGGAAGGTTCCCTTGCTTATATAAAGAGAGACTTTCTTCTATAATGGTCTTTATCTTTAAAAAGGTGTACCGTTAAAATAATAGATGTTGTTATAGGTAAAAAACTCTAAAATATAATACAAAAAAAATGGTTCTAAGAAAAACTTGTCTATTATTGTAAAATATTATTATAAAGGATATATGTTATAGAAAAGTCTAAGTGTAGTTGTCTGAACTGAGAAATTCCGTTAGAATATTAAAAATTAATCCTTCAAGTGACACATATCTTATTTGCTAATATAATCCTAATAGATTTTACTTAGGCCCTTACATCTGATAGTAGAGCGGTCAATACGGGCGGCGTCGGGTCGGGTCGGCTCAGCCCAGCCCACATGGCCTTTAGCAATTGACGGGCTGGGCTAGCCCACAATTTTGATGGGCCTTATAATGGTCAGCTCACCCTAGCCCTACCTGGGTTGCGGCCCCACATGCCGGTCCATCATTATTTAAAATATAATTTTATATTTTTTCTTTAAGTTCTAACCTAAAAAAGATAAATATTTTAGTTAAAAAAATCTTATTGGAAAAATTTCACAAAACTTAATAACTTTTTATACCGTTCCAATATATCACAATAAACACTAAAAAAGTAAAAGACAAGACAATATTTCATTCACTCAAAGTCAAAACTCAAAACAAACTATTCAAGAGAACGTCCATGACGCTTATGGGATATCAGACACATCATCTTCATCAAACACATTTAAATCCACTTGCGAGAAGGGTGTCTTAACATCTTCACTTTCATCTACATCTACAATTCGTATGCTATATTAATTAGTTAAATATTAAGAATAATTAAGTTTTTAAAACTAATTAACATTTTAAGACTTTGATCTTTTAATATGATGTGCTTAATAACTTTAAGCTTGGATACTCTTCTTGTTACCTTTTGTGTCACATACTTTTTATATCTTAAATACGATTTTTATTAGGCCCACGGGCCGGTCCAGCGCAGTCTCAGTCAAGCCTCACGGGCCACGGACTTACTTGGGCCGGGCTTAAAAACCTCATTTTTAAATGGGCTCCAAAAATTTCTAGCCTAGCCCTGCTAAATCGCGGGCCGGGCCGAGCTGGGCCGAGCCAAGCCCATATTGACAGCTCTATCTAATAGTTTACCCTTTGGTGTAAAAGATACATAATCTAGTTTATTACTACTCTCTAAGAATGAACTGTAAAAATTGGTCTTTGTATGTGAGCAGACAAAGAAATTACTTAGTGACTATATCCTGCTGATCCAGCTTAAGAACATGATATTCAACATCTCAAAAGATTGAAGTAACACAGCATTTTACATACACAAAACTTGTAAATCAAGTATTTTCATTGTAACAAGTTCCATGAAACATGAAAACAAAGCTATAATGAAATACCAACTCAAGCAATAAGGTTGGAAAAGAGCCATCTCAGATATTCCAGCAATTTACATCTCTTTGTTTGATTACACAATGATCGATCTTTTTTGTTTGACATTAGTAAAATGATTCTTTGCACTTTCAGCTATTCAGCTGCTTTTACTCCAACCCTACAGCAGAAGTAATGGCGCTCATGCTCGTTTTGTACGCCTTCCAACTTCAAGGGCGAGCTCTGTATCGATCTTCAGGGAAATGTCAAGTGCTTTCACGGAATGCGTCAGGGCACCACTGCAAAGATTTAAACTCTATATTTTTAGTATCATAACAAACCTTCGCGCGCCTAACATAGACTATCTACTGAGACCGTTTCTGGTCTAACGTGTGCAAGTAAACTAACCATCTTTTTCGTTTTTCTGAACAGGGCAAGTAAACTAACCATCTTATTATATGAAGGAAAACAAAAGGAACAGAAAGACGTCCCAGCTATACTAATAGTAACAAACACTGAGAAATTTCTTCTATATGTCTTCTGCTGTATTGAATGGATATCTTTTGAAAAAATTAGCAAGAGCGAAATGCATACCTAGAAATATAGGTAACACCAGTTTGTCCAATCTTGTGAACTGTTTCAAGGGTAACATTTCCTGAAGCCTGCCAGCATAACAACAACAACAGAATGTCACCAAAAGATATACGATTACAGGAAATCCAGGCGGGACTTCATTTTTATGAAAAATCAAGGCATTGCATCTCATTAAGTCTTCTATATTCTGACACTCTATGTTGCGCGGACTGTCTAAAAATGATGTCGCACCCCTATCAGATCCTCCAAAAATGCACTACTTTTGGAGGATCTGACACGCATCCTGCTACATATTTGAAGAGTCCAAGCAACATAGTTGACACTTGTGTGAAATAGTTAATGAAAATGAAACCACGCGTTACCTCCGTATCAAATCTCCCATTGATCAATTCTACAGCCTCCTTAAGCATGGATACATCAATATCTCCGTTAGATAATGGAACAACCATATTGTCTAGCATTATCCTAGTCAATGAAGTCTTCGTTTGAGATGCATATTCTAGAACCTCACGTACTTCTGCAATTGTCCTAGTTTCAACCTGTTGGATAGGAGAAAAGGTTTAAAACTCTGTTCAATAATTACCGTAAATTGAGCACATTCTGAAAGGAGCACATCTATACTGACAAATACAATAGCGTAACTTCGGAGATCACAAATTAGACAATTTGGGTTCCTACCAGCATATTCTTGATGCTGACACATTTATAAAATTTTACCTTATCAAAAAAAACAAAAAAAGTATCTACATAATTAGTCTTCTCAACTATCCAAAGTAGGTGCAAATACCAACTTAATGAAAGACACATTTAGATCAAACATCTCTTTCTTGGACTAACATTTGATTTCAACAGAAAAGAATTTAGTTCAGTGAAAGAATATTAGAAGTAGCATCAGCCATAAAGTTTATATCTTCACACATGTAAATAGTTTATGATTGGAATGGCTCTAGAAAGATGTTTATCTGACCAAAACTGACAAAAAAGTATAGCATAACGGATGATAGAATAGGTAATTGAACTGTCAGGTCCAAGTAAACATATCAAAGGTGCAAACAGTAAAACTAAAATATATAAACATATCAAAGAATTTAATCCAAAGGTATATGAGGCCAACCTCAACCCCTATTTGAAGTTTATTTTGCTCCAAATACTGATCCACAGATTTTAGTGCTTTGCCGACACCTCCAGCAGCAGATATGTGATTGTCTTTTATCATTACCATATCAAATAAGCCCATTCTGTGATTCTTCCCCCCACCGATCAATACCTTTAATTAAAGCCAGCTAGAAAGTCAGCCAAGATAAACTATATATACATGTGATAGCCTTGATAAGTAGATGATTTTGGTGAGTAAATCTTTACCGCCCATTTATCCACCAAACGTAATCCTGGAGCAGTTTTCCTAGTCTCCAAGATGTAAGCAGGGTGTGCAGCATCTGCCATTTCCTGCAAATAAAAGAAAAACTCAGTCTCACTCTCTTCTGATCACTACTATAGGGGCAAGAATGTAAACTCATTGACATTTCGGAATGGAATTCTTTAGTTAAACAGAGTTTTTCTCATAGACTGATTGCAAAATAGGGTCTACCGAAAACAGCCTCTCTACCTTCACAGGGTAGGGGTAAGGTCTGCGTACTCACTACCTTCCCCAGACCCCATTGTTGGTTTACTAGGTATGTTGTTGTTTGATTGCAAATATGTGGCTCTGGCACCATCTAAAGTCTCAGAAGAGTGGATGTGCACAGCCTAACAACGATTACATAGAATTTGTTTCCAAGACTTGCACTCTTGACTTTCTGGTGAGATGGAGAACTATTACCATAGGCTAAGGCTAATTATCATTGAATTGCAAATTCAGACAAAGTCTCCTACTTCAACAGTTTATGAGCTTGATAATGAAGCTTGAGTATTAGTTCAAGTATTTGATCAGTAAGAATATTGGTTAAACTAGAAGTACCATCTCAAGATTTTAAGTCATACATTACCGCATTCATGACCAACATATTTCATTGATTATATATCATTTGATTGTTCTATTCTTCGACATAGAACAATTCAGCAGTCTCAGACCTACGCTTAACTTGAAATACTGAAACTAACTAGTCAATGACGCTAACCATTTCCGTTCATGCCAATATTTTTCCATATTTTTTTTTGTGATGAGCTATTTATATGAAGAGAAACACACCTTAGTTAGTGTAGCTATTCCA
>ML423035.1:0-13990 GCA_005239525.1 Nicotiana knightiana | reverse complement strand
TACATATATATATATATATATATATATATATATATATATTGCTGCGGCGCGCAGCTCAATCCATATATAATGTATATTGCTGCGACGTGCAGCCCGATCCATATATAGTCGACTGCGCTCACTGGGGGTGTACAGACTCCTAGAAGGGCTCCTTCAGACCAAGCGCTATATTGCTGCGACGTGCAGCCCGATGCAATATATATATTGTTGCGGCGTGCAGTCCAATCCAATATATATATTATTGCGGCGTGCAGCCCGATCCATATATAATGTATATTGTTGCGGCGTGCAGCCCGATCCACATATATAATGTATATATTGCTGNGCCTCTCAGTCACTCGTGACTCTACTCTCATAAGTCAATGCTCACACTCAACACTCTCACTCATCAAGTACCATATAAAAACGGCTGCAGCGTACAACCCTCTCCCATATATGTACATATATATATATATATATATATATATATATATATATTGCTGCGGCGCGCAGCTCAATCCATATATAATGTATATTGCTGCGACGTGCAGCCCGATCCATATATAGTCGACTGCGCTCACTGGGGGTGTACAGACTCCTAGAAGGGCTCCTTCAGACCAAGCGCTATATTGCTGCGACGTGCAGCCCGATGCAATATATATATTGTTGCGGCGTGCAGTCCAATCCAATATATATATTATTGCGGCGTGCAGCCCGATCCATATATAATGTATATTGTTGCGGCGTGCAGCCCGATCCACATATATAATGTATATATTGCTGCGGCGTGCAACCCAATCCACATATAATAATATATATATTGCTGCAACGTGCAGCCCGATCCATAACTATCCTCTCATACTCAGCCCTCAGCCCCATTACACATATACCCCTAACTGCCCTCATACTCACATACTCGGATCTCGCCCTCACTACATATATACTCATAACTGCCCTCATATACTCGGCGCTCAGCCTAACATATATATATTGATGCGGCGTGCAGCCCGATCCATAGCCATCCTCACATACTCGTCTCTCGGCCTGACTCGGTCATCCTCACAAGCCAGTTGGGCAATTCATCTCAACTCACGGGTCTCAACCAAAAATAATTTTCAGAGTTTTCAAAGCAGTGTGATAATAGTGAAAATAACAAAAGGTCAAAAACATGATTGAGTTCACAATTGTTCTATCAGGATAGTGTATGAATAGTGTAAAAGTACCTCTAAGGGTCTAAATAGGTCGGCACAAGGCCCCAATCATGGAAAATATCCCTGAGGGTCTAAACAGGTCGGCACGAGGCCCCAAACATGGCTCACAACCCATAAACAAGAATAAATTTCTAAAATACAGGATATCATAAGGTTTCAAATCGAATACGCGTCTTAATAGTCGCTACGCGACGAACCAAGTCATAATGCCTATCGGTGCACGCCCCCACGCTCGTCACCTAGCATGTGCGTCACCTTATTTACCACAACAATATCAAATACCGGGGTGTCATACCCTCAGGTTTAGAGTTACAATCGTTACTTACCTCAAAACAGCCCAAAAGCTACTCCGCGATGCTCTTGCCCCTCGAATTGGCTCCCAAAAGCTTTGAATCTAACCAAAACCATATTAACATCATCAATATATGCTAACAGAACAAAACCCAATCGAAAGATATAAATTTTTAACACAATTCTCGAAATTTGCCAAATTCAGCCCCCGGGCCCACGTCCCGGAATCCGATAAAAATTACATCACAAGAATCCTTATCCTCCCACGAGTCTGTACATACCAAGAACATAAAAATCGAAACACAATTGCCCACTCAAATCACCAAAAGAATTTCCAAATTCTTCCTCCCATTTTTCTCAAATTTTCTAGTTAATTCCTCAAATTGCATGGTGAAAATCAAGACAAATTCATGAAATTGAACCAAAAATGGTTGAAGAACACTTACCACAAGAATCCCACTGAAAATCTCGTCCAAAATCTCCTTCACCCGAGCTTTCAAATGAAAAAATGAGTTATGGCCAAGAACCCCCGAAATTAGAGCTTAAACTATCTGCCTAGACTTTTACCCTGTGCGATCGCGGAAGAGGGCACGCGATCGCGAAGAACAAATGCTGCCCAACCAAACTAACCCTATGCGATCGTTAAGAACCACTTCTCACAACTATGCGATCGCATAGAGCATCGCGACCAGCTCTATGCGATCGCATAGAGCAAATTCCAGCACCACACGGCCACTCCAATTCTATTATGCGAACGCTACCGTCACCATGCGAACGCAACTGTCACCATGCGAACGCAACTGTCACCATGCGAACGCATTGACCAAGACTGCTCACACTACGCGATCGCACTCCTATATACGCGATCGCAATTCAGAAAATACACCTGGACTCAACTTACTCTACGCAATCGCGGATGAACTCACGCGATCGCAATGAACAATCACTGCTGCTAAAACACCAGAAAAACCAGCAATCTCCCAAAGACCATAAATGTCTGTTTGAGCATCCGAAATACATCTGAGGCCCTCGGGACCTCAACCAAACTTACCAACATATCCCATAATATCATTCAAACTTATTCGATCCTTCGAAACACCAAAAACAACGCAAAAACACCAAAATCACATCAAATTCAAGCCCATGAACTTTGAAATTTTTAAATTTCGCCAAAGATGCCGAAACCATCCAAAACACATCCGATTGACCTGAAAATTTTCACACATATCCAAGATGAAATTATGAACCTACTCCAACTGTCGAAATTCCATTCCGAACCCAATAGCCTATTTTCTCCTGCCGACCAGAAATCGCCAAAAACTAACTTTCTCCAATTCAAGCCTAATTCTACACCGGACATCCAAACTTCATTTCGAACACAATCCTAAGTCTCAAATCACCCAACGATGCTATCCGAACCATAAAATATGCAATTCGAGGTTGTTTACCAATAAGTCAACTTCCGTTGACCTTTTCCACTATTGAACCAAGATGAGAGACTAAGTGTCTCACTTCTCTCTAAAGATCGCTCTGATCCCAAGCCAACCAATCCAACACAACGTAATGAAGCTGAACCACATATAATGAAGCAGAAACGGGGTAAAGGGGGCTAAACTCTCGGAACGACCGACCGGGTCGTTACATCCTCCCCCACTTAAACATACACTTGTCCTCGCACGTGCCAAAGGTTGTTCTCCAACACCATCGAACTGCCGCGTAACCTTGCCATGACCATACCTGGGGGTGATCCCATGTCACCCTTTCCCATATAGGTCCAATAGCACAACACAATTGAAATTTCGAAATCCAACCTGACCCATAAACCTTAGAACCAAATCTCCACTTCTGAAGTAATATATAAGATCAAAATTCCACAACTATAAACTGAATAGGTCTGAACATGGTGGATCAAGACATATAAGCACCCCAGATGAAATCACATAATACACCACATGACTTAAAACACTTATAGCGATAGCTCTTAACCATAATAACTTCTCAGAACAACTCAATACCGGTACCTAACCTCTTATCAAGAAATGCCCCGCTCTAACACTTTCATATACTGCCGATGATGAAAGAAACACGTAGAAACTAACAACCATTCGTCCGATCAGTCAGACATGAAGCTCTTCTTCCCAAACAGGAAATATAGCAGATCTCTAAGCTAACTCTCGATATTTATCCTTCCAACTATGCTGTAGACACTTCTGACAATATTCATTCTAGGTCCAATGACCTCTTCTCATCCAACACGACCACTCTGATGACATGACCCATCGATAACATTCGAAGCCATAACCTGTGCAACTCGTGCACTCAATAAAAACATCTCAAAGTAATCAAATTATATGAAAGATTCACACGGGAGGATTATCCCGCCATTAAAAATTACCATCACAAAATAATGCTAAAAGCCTGGCACACATCGCAAAAATCGATACACATGAATCAAATACGAAAGGTCATACCCCTACATAACCTCCGCTACACTGCACGATCTCATCCAAACGCTGGTCCACATGAAATACTACAAGCCACCTTGCCCAAAATCAATAACCGTTCGAAATTCGACATCAAGTACTCAAAATGAATTGCCATAACCATTGGGAAACCGGACGATACCATGCCATACGAATCAGAAAGTGCATAATCAATACACTTCAATCTCGCAATACCAAAATACTTACCTTACTCAGATCCCGCTATAAAGCCCAAATAAACCCGCACCATACGATCATATAACTAACAATAACCACGCCTCGCAACACCGAAGGGTAGCTCGTAGATCACCCCAGTTAATGAATAAATTCAATCACAATCAAATGGTACATTCCTCAAAAATAGAAATTCGGAGTCAGCAATTCCGACTCGGTGCAGAACACACACTCATATGGGCCTACCAATAACCCTGAATCAACTCTGGTCACCCACAACAGATAGATAAGTTACCGAAAAGTTCACAATGATTGAATCATGGTACATACTAACATCCGACTAGCTTTGCTCGCATATTCACAGTTCACTACCTTAAAATAACCTGTTTATGAGAAATCTCAGTCTCGAAGTCCATGAAGCGCACGAATTACTATATCTGATCTCAATTCCACCGCTCGCATACATAGCACATCCCTAATACTCAATCATTCAATAGAACCCATCCACCCAATAAAGTACATTACGACCTGTATCGAAGAATTTCCATTACTCGAGTCATCCCGATACTCCACCTCTGCACGTCATAACTGATCCTCCAATATACCTCGAACTAAAACCAATACATCACATAATCGTGCAAACAACTTATCATTAGCAGACTCCCCCACTTGGCTCAAAGCCAACGATTAAGACAAACAATAACTCACAATGCCCATAATAACACAACCCGTCTAACAACTCAAGTCATCTTCAAATCTCGCATTCACCATTGAAATAGTCATGCCAACTTCCACAAGAGTTCTAAACTAAATTACAACATATATCATTTACTGGTAGAAGAGAACTTACTACCGAAAAACATAAGGATCACACATCCCAGGACAACCCGCAGGATATACCCCTGCCGGCTTAGCCTCAAACTGATATCTCTCTATACTTCCAAAGATCAAAACTACCACACAATCACTACATCCTCCTGCATCTAAACACAAACAATGCCTAACCTCGAGGCATCACAATATGCGGTATAAGAACCCGACGCTGATGGCAGAACTAACACTTCAAAAAATTTGCATACAATCTCTTCTCCCTCAAGGTCTGAAGCACAACTCTCAAATGCTGCTCATGATCCTCCCGAGATTGGGAATACACCAAGATGTCGTCAATAAACACGATGACGAAAGAATCCAGATAAGGCCAGAATACACGGTGCATCAAGTGCATAAAGGCTGCTAGGGCATTGGTCAGCCTGAATGGTATAACCAGAAACTCATAATGACCATATCTAGTCCTGAAAGTAGTATTCGGATGGTCTGGCGCCCAAATCTTCAACTGATGATAGCCAGAACGCAAGTCAATCTTGGAAAATACCCTGGCACCCTACAACTGATCACACAAGTCATCTATACGAGGCAAGGGATACCGATTCTTCACCGTAACCCTGTTCAGCTGCCGCTAATCAATACACATACGCATAGAACCATCCTTCTTCTTCACAAACAACACCGGTGCACCCCAAGGTGACACACTAGGCCGAATGAACCCCCTATCTAGGAGTCCCTGAAGCTTCTCCTTTAATTCCTTTAGCTCTGCTGGTGTCATATGATAAGGTGGAATAAAAATAGGCTGAGTGCCTGGCACCAGGTTCAATACTACAATCAATGTCCCTATCAGGTGGCATGCCTGACAGGTCTGCAGGAAACGCGTCAGGAAAGTCACGGACCACAGGAACTGAATCAATAGCGGGAGTATCATCACTGACATCCCTCACAAAAGCCAGATATAATCAACACCCCTTTTCAACCATACGCCGAGCCTTCATGTAGGAAATCACCCTGCTAGGCACATAACCAGAAGAACCTCTCCACTCAACCCTCAGACAACCTGGAATAGCTAAGGTCACGGTCTTGGCGTGACAATCAAGAACGGCATGACACGGAGACAACCAGTCCATGCCCAATAACACATCAAAATCGACCATGCTGAGTAACAGTACGTCCTCTCAGGTCTCTAGAACCCCAATAGATATCACACACGACCGATACACACGGTCCACAATAATAGTATCGCCCACCGGAGTCGACATATGAATAGATGTAACTGAAGACTCACAGGGCTTATCCAGAAAATGGGCAAAATATGATGAAACATAGGAATATGCTACCCCTGGCTACGCGTATACGCCATGATGCCATCAACGAATACAATAACAAAGGAGTGATGATACGGCTAGAATACACCGTTAATCAAATGCACGAACTCTACTGGGGCAATGATTGGCCCAAAAGATATCACCAGGAACTCATAACTCAACAGAAAGATCCGCTTCACTCCACAACCAAACAACATGAGTAGTCTTCCAATACACTCACAACTCGAAGCCATATACCAAATCGAGACAGAAATCAAACACACCATAGTCCTTGCCACATTCCCAGCCACTCATTTTGTCACAAATCACAGTCTGAACACATCTAATCATCAAATCACACTCACCACATAGGCATCCAGCCACAAAGTCCCATCAATAAGGACATCAACAGATATATAAGTCCCCAAATACATGTGCCCACACACGAAATCTCAGCACTCAAGCCACAGAATGAATCCGGCCTCAAGTCCTCTAGACTGGCCTATTAACAACATGCCACAATCACATCTCATCCATGGAAGTCACAAGTCGTCGATGCACAGCTGATCCCAAGCGCTCTCGGGCGCGTTCAAATACATGGAAGGAATTTAAGAGTTATGCCCTTGGCTGAATAGAATGGATTCGCACGACAAGAATTCAAGAATATGGTATTTTCCTAAGGGTTCTGCAGCCTCTCGAAGATGAGTACAGATGTCTCCGTACCGATCTACAAGACTCTACTAAACCTGCTCATGACTGTTTTGTCCTGTGTAACCTAGCGCTTTGATACCAAATTGTCACGACCCACAAAATAAACTGGCCGTGATGGTGCCTATCGTGATACTAGGCTAGCCAATTCACTCTAAATGATACAAATAATTTTCCATTTAATACCTCAAATATCCGCAATTTTCATAATAATTCTGTTTCTTAAGCATTTCAAATGCAATAAAAATGTTTAGAACATCTAAGCAAAGTCCCAATATCTGGAGTCAGCCGTCATGAGCATCTAAGAAGTGATATAGTCTAATACAAATCCTCTACTACAATAAATCTGGGAATGTAAAGTACAAATGATAGAGTAGGAAGGAGAAAGGGTAGGCTGCGGACGTCGAGCAGCTGCCTCACGATCTCCGAACAATGCTCCAAATGGTGTAGCTCAACTATCGCTCTGCCCCGGTACCTGAATCTGCACACAAGGTGCAGGGAGTAACGTGAGTACGCCAACTCAGTAAGTAACCAAAGTATCTAAAAACATGAGTGTAGTGGCGAGCATTTATAAATCATAAAAATCCGTATAATAAGTGACTGTGGAAATAAGTAAATCAAGTCAGGAATTTACATTTCCGAGTATTTCATAAAACTCCAGTTTCCATTTAAAAATCTCGTATAAAAACATTTATCATCAGAGGCTCAGTGTAAAGAAGAGTGAAAAAAATAGTGGTTTCATAAAATATAAGCCCCTCGGGCACAATATCACTCACAACAAAGCCTCTCGAGCAAGCCTCTCAGTCACTCGTGACTCTACTCTCAAAAGTCAATGCTCACACTCAGCACTCTCACTCATCAGATACCATATAGCAACTGCTGTGGCGTACAACCCGCTCCCATACGTATATATATATGTATATATTGTTGTGGCGCGCAGCTCGATCCATATATAATGTATATTGCTGCGGCGTGCAACCCGATCCATATAATAGTCGACTGCGGTCACTAGGGGTGTACAGACTCCCAGAGGAGCTCCTTCAGCCCAAGCACTATATTGCTGCAGCGTGTAGCCCGATCCAATATATATATTGTTGCGGCGTGCAGGCCGACCCATATATAATAAATATTGCTGCGGCGTGCAGCCCGATCCACATATATAATGTATATATTGCTGTGGCGTGCCGCCCGATCCACATACAATAATATATATATTGTTGCGACGTGCAGCCGGATCCATAACTATCCTCTCATACTCGGACCTCAGCGTCATTACATATATACCCCTAACTGCCCTCATACTCATATACTCGGCTTTCGGCCTCACTACATATATACTCATAACTGCCCTCATATACTTGGCGCTCGGCCTAACATATATATATTGCTACGGCGTGCAGCCCGATCTATAGCCATCCTCACATACTCGGCTCTCGGCCTGAGTCGGTCACCCTCACAAGCCACTTGGGCAATTCATCTCAACTCACGGCTCTCAGCCCAAAATACTTTTAAGAGTTTTCAAAGCACTGTGATAACAGTGAAAATAACAAGAAGTTGAAAACATGACTGAGTTCACAATTGTTCTATCAGAATAGTGTAGAAGTACCTCTGAGGGTCTAAACAGGTCGGCACAAGGCCCCAATCATGGAAAATACCCCTGAGGGTCTAAACAGGTCGGCACGAGGCCCCAAACATGGCTCACAACCCATAAACAAGTATAAATTTCTAAAATACAGGATATCATAAGGTTTCAAATTTAATACGCAGCTTAATAGTCGCTACAGGACGGACCAAGTCACAATCCCTATCGGTGCACGCCCCCACGCTCGCCACCTAGCATGTGCGTCACCTTATTTACCACAACAATATCAAATACCGGGGTGTCATACCCTCATGTTTAGAGTTACAATCGTTACTTACCTCAAAACAGCCCAAAAGCTACACCATGATGCTCTTACCCCTCGAATTGGCTCCCAAAAGCTTTGAATCTAACCAAAACCAGATTAACGTCATCAATATACGCTAACGGGACAAAATCCAATCGAAAGATATAAATTTTTAACACAATTCTCGAAATTTGCCAAATCTGCCCCCCGGGCCCACGTCTCGGAATCCAATAAAAATTACATCACAAGAATCTTTATCCTCCCACGAGTCTGTACATTCCAAGAACATCAAAATCGGAACACAATTGCCCACTCAAATCGCCAAAAGAATTTCCAAATTCTTCCTCCCATTTTTCTCAAATTTTCTTGTTAATTCCTCAAATTGCATGGTAAAAATCAAGACAAATTCATGAAATTGAACCAAAAATGGTTGAAGAACACTTAACACAAGAATCCCACTAAAAATCTCGTCCAAAATCTCCTTCACCCGATCTCTCAAATGGAAAAATGAGTTATGGCCAAGAACCCCCGAAATTAACTTAAACTGTCTGCCCAGACTTTTACCCGGTGCGATCGCGGAAGAAGGCACGCGATCGCGAAGAACAAAATTCTGCCCAACCAAACTAACCCTATGAGATCTAAGAGACACCTATGCGATCGCGAAGAACCACTTCTCACAACTATGCGATCGCGACCAGCTCTATGCGATCACATAGAGCAAATTCCAGCACCACACTACCACTCCAATTCTACTATGCGAACGCAACCATCACCATGCGAACGTAGTGACCAAGACTGCTCACACTACGCGATCACACTCCTACATAAGTGATCGCAATTCACAAAATCCACCTGGCCTCAACTTACTCTACGCGATCGTGGATGAACTCACGCGATCGCAATGAACAATCACTGCTGCTAAAACACCAGAAAAACCAGCAATCTCCCAAAGACCAAAAATGTCCGTTTGAGTATCCAAAATACATGCGGGGCCCTCGGGACCTCAACCAAAATTACCAACATATCCCAGAACATCATTCAAACTTAGTTGAGCCTTCGAAACACCAAAAACAATGCAAAAACACCAAAATCACATCAAATTCAAGCCCATGAACTTTGAAATTTCTAAATTTTGCCAAAGATGCCGAAACCATCCAAAACACATCCGATTGTCCTAAAATTTGCACATATATCCAATATGATATTATGAACCTGATCCAACTGTCGGAATTCTATTCCGACCCCGACAGCCTATTTTTCCCTGCCAACCGGAAATCGCCAAAAATTAACTTTCGCCAATTCAAGCCTAATTCTACACCGGACATCCAAACTTCATTCCGAACACACTCCTAAGTACCAAATCACCCAACGAAGCTATCCGAACCATAAAATTTACAATCCGAGGTCGTTTACCAATAAGTCAACTTTCGATTGACTTTTTCTACTATCGAACCAAGATAAGAGACTAAGTGTCTCATTTCTCTCCAAAGATCGCTTCGATCCCGAGCCAACCAATCCAACATAACATAATGAAGCTGAACCATATATAATGAAGCAGAAACGAGGGAAACGGGGCTAAAATCTCGGAACGACTGACCGGGTCATTACACTTAGTGCTGAGTCTAAGCGAATCCCATGCGGTGGGGAACCTCAGCGAGGATGCTAAGTCCATAAGAGGGGGTGTATGTAAAACCCCAGACTTTAGACAGAGTCCCACATCGGTAAAACACAAGAGGGATTCTGGGTATATAAGTTAATAAGCCTTAGATGCTAGTGACGCATTTTAAACCCGTGAGGGTCGAGGCCCAGAGCGGACAATATCACTAGTGGGCTGGTCTCTTACATTATGGGATGTGAGAAATGAGAGGAAAGAAAAGAGTGATAATCAAAAATAAAAAAAGGAAAAGATGAGCAAATCAGGTAGCGCAAGAGAGGAAATGAAAAAGAAAAGGGCAAGAGAAGTAAAATTGGGATGAAGCCAAGTTGATTTTTCCACCCTCGAAGTCATTTTAGAACTGATAGTTGTCATTAGGTGCATTGCACATAATGTGATATTCTCTTATGTTAAATTCCCTAACGCTAAGGTGATGACTTTATTTTGGTCCTATTTGTTATCTTCATTGAGCAGAAGGGTGGTTGGTTTGTCGTTCTTAAACTGGTAACTCATCCCTACAATATAAAGTCGAACGAAAATAGCAGATCACAACGGAATTGAGTTGGTTGATACTGGTGCCCAAAAGCAATTGGCTAAACAAGATACTAGATTAGTTGAAGAGGTAAGGATGTTGAGACAACACATGGCGGACACGTATCAGGCTTAGATGTCACGACCCAAAATCCATAAGGTCGTGATGGCGCCGGACACCACTGTCAGGAAATCCAATCATCAAATGGTTAAGTTAAATTTCCTATTTTAGCATTTTTGAAAATCATTACCTTTCAATTAACATGCTATATCTAAATAAAATCCACTAAGTAGAAATAACAATCCAATATTCCATTTTGATAAAATACATCCCAAACACATCCCAGAACCCGGTGACACAAGTACATGAGCAATTTCTAAGAATATTACAAATTCTAAAAAACTTGTCCGAAATACAAATTGGACAAGGAATAGAAATGAGAGTACAATACATAGAGGAAGACTCTGCTGACTGCGGGTCATCTCCGAATGATGCAGCTCGTCTAAGTCTCCAAGTTAGCCATATTGCTATGAAGGTACCTGTGCAAAAAAATGCACAACAAGTGTAGCATGAGTGCGAAAATAATGTGTACTCAGTAATTATCCCGCCTAACCTCAAAGAGGTAGTGACGAGAGGTCGACTTGACACTCACTAAGGTCCAACAAAATAATTTAACAAGATATGATATCAGTAATATGCATACGAGGATGATAAAACAGTAAACACTAAAGATAACGGTAATTCAAATAAATACTGAAAGTAAATAAACAATTACTACTTCACTTTCCCCCAAATATATTAAATAAACAATTACTACTTCATTTTCCCCCCAAATATCTCGTCACTTCAAAATCCATGAAATCATTAACAATTTAACATGCGCATGCAGGATAAGGACAACCCGCCTGAGCCATCATAATAATCATATATGTGCACTGCCGAGGGTCGAACGGCCCGAACCATAGTTACATCTTTCAATCTCGCCGTGGTGTACGACCCGCTCCCATGAGAGTGGGGGAAATAACACTCCACTCGCGGAATGTGAATTGTGAAGCGGTCACACACAGTCATGCACAATCAACAGTCCACCCTGACAACATCGGGAAAACAAATAGTCAAGTAAATGACAAATTTCTCTTTTAAAAGTCACAAAAATAGTATTTAAATCTTTTCTCGAAATTCATTTGCCAACTTTAATAATATTCATTAATATAACTGTTGACCCAAGTCACTGCATGGTTTTGAAGATTGACAAATGCCTACCTAGTTGAACCAGGTCCATCAGGGCAAACATCTCGAACGAACCAATTGGCACAAGAACCGTACATGCACAGGGGATAAACGTGATTTGTGAATTATCCATGAACTAAGAGGTTGTCTCCTAATGCGAAAATGTTGCAAATTGATAAGGGGTTAGAGTTCGAGTTCAGCAAGGACAAAAATAAAGGAAGGAAGGTGAGATAAACACAAACTCTTCCACCAAGGAAGAGTTGCATTAGAACTAAATAAGAACATCTTAACTTATGGCGCTATATAATGTTGAAGTATTCCTACTAAAGATCAATTAGCACACAGACAGAAGTGAAGCAAGAACTGAAGGCAAAATTACTAGAGAAATTTTGCAAGAAGAATCCTTGTGCGATACAAAGGCTACTGACCAACTAGAAGAACCAGTTCCATCAGTTTGTCTTTCGAGTCTAGTTGGTTGTAGTAGGTGATTTAATATTGTATCTTTCAGCTTTATTAGAAGCAATTGTAATAGGTACATGTTGTTCAAGTTAGAGTTAACTTGAAGCTTGTCGCAATTAGCTAGAGGCTAGGTTGCTACAAAGGGATTAGAGTTAGCCCTTATGTTTACAGAAGAGTTTATTTTGTAAATGTTGTTTGGCTCAGAGTTGTAGTGAAGAGTTTGGAAAAATCCTACTGAGGAATAGGTCGTGGGTTTTCACCTTTTGAGCCAGGTGTTTTCCACGTAAAAATCTCTGTGTTTTTACTTTACTGCATTTATTATTCCGCACTAGTAGAAGTTGGAACACCAAGAAGAACCAAGTTCTTCTATTGAGACAGCACTCGAAAAATTGGACACCACACAAATCACCCCCCCTCTTGTGTGTTATTGACGTATAAAACGTCAATTGGTATCAGAGCAGGTTATCCTTGAAATTAACACCTCGGAAAAGATCAAAAGGAGTGCACCACCTGGAAACTGGGAGGGTCAGTCAACTGCAAGGCCACCACTCTTCAATTGCCAGTATTACTCTTGGTGGAAGAACAAGATGAAGGACCACCTGATTGGAGAAGACTATGAACTCGGGGACATAGTCACTGATGGTTCTCTAGCTACCATGAGGAAGACTGCTGAAGGTATAGATGTACCAAAGACTAGAGCTGGCTGCACTGCTGAGGATCTGAAGAAATGGGAAAAGAATGCAAAGGCCAAGAAGTGGCTAGTGTGTGGACTAGGTCCAGACGAGTATAGCAGAATCCAAAGCTGCACCACTGCCAAAGAAATTTGGGATACCTTGCAAGTAGCCCATGAAGGAACACCTCAGGTAAAAAGATCAAGAGGTACTCTTCTATACTCACAGTATGAAAACTTCACTATGAAAGAAGGAGAGACAATCCAAGAGATGTACACAAGGTTCACAACTTTGACAAATGAACTTAAGTCTCTTGGTAGAGTCATTCTTGAAGAGGACAGGGTAGAGAAGATCCTGACAAGGGTCTTACCAATCTCCTGGGAAAGCAAAATCACTGCTATCCAGAAATCCAAAAATATGGCAACCCTCAGATTGGATGAACTAATTGGAAACCTTACGGCCTATGAGCTTAGAAGGCAGACAATGAAGATGGATGGTCCAAAAAAGGAGAGGAGTTTAGCACTGAGAATCACTGAGGGAGCAGATCTTGAGGAAGATGAGATGTCCATGATTACCAAAG
>MDKJ01205100.1:0-12437 GCA_005239525.1 Nicotiana knightiana | reverse complement strand
TAACCGATATGCTAAACTGATAATATTCATAACCGAACCGAACCGACCGATGCCCACCCCTATTTCATATAGAAATTATTTTATGTCTCATTTTATTTTTTAGTTCAAATTTTATTAGATAAGATTATTATATAAATATAAATTATTTGATAATAAACTAACATAAATAATTGTAACTTGACTAAAGTTTGTTAGTTAAAATATACTTAAATAGTGCACAAATATTCATATAGAAGATAGAAGTGTTCAAATTTTCTTTATTTCTAATAGGAAACAAATATTCATTACATGAGTATATGCAAACTTGCTCACTCTAGATACAAGAAAAATCTGATTATTGTTAATGGTAAGAAGGTGACGGAACAATTGATGGGTTAGGAATTTTGTTTTAAAGATAGAAGTATTTAAGGGATATAATAGTAAAAATTTTGGTCAAACTAAAAGTGCTTATATGTTGAAAAAGCATACGTTGGGGGTGACCAACTTATAGCCTTTAGCTTATTTTTGGCTTATAAGCACTTAGCTTATAAGCACTTTTAATTTTACCAAACGCGTAAATAAGCCAAAAAGTGCTTATAAGTTGGTTTGTCCATCTTCTTAGCCAAACACCCTTAAAAGCACTTTTGGCCAACAAAAAGCTTGGCAAAACAGGCTATTAGAAGTGAAGATCACAAAAAAAATGACAAGTTTCATGGGACTTGAAGCTAACCAACATTTGAAGTGAAGCCCGAAATTATGAAAATTATAAAAAACAAATATTGAATTTAGTACTATAATAATATTAAAAAAAGTCATTAAAAAAAAATAATTAAAATAAAGTTTTTATAATCCAAACTTCAATAAATACTAATTTCACTCCTCAAAGTTGAGATTTAAAGAACTGATCATTTTGCACATCATTGTTTGGATTGCACGCTTTTGTAAAGTGCACGGCCTCGTCCATAAAGTGACAACACTTCGCTTCTCATTGCATTAAGTAACGAATCAACAACTTTAGATCAGGGTTGTGAAAAGCACTCGCTTCCTCGCTTAAAGCGAGAAGCAAAGCGACCCCTTACCCGTTTCTGCTACATGAAGCGTGCGCTTCCCACTAAAAAGCGAGAAGCGACGAAGCGAAGCAAATCGAGCGAAGCAAATCGAGCGAAGCGTGCCCTTCTTTGTTTTAAACAACTGCCAGCCTATTTAATTAAAAAATAAGGGTGTTCAGTGTTCTTTTATTAAAACACGACCAGCAACAACAACGACTAGGGTTCCCTTTGCAACTTCAACAAAGATTCAACAACAACAGGTATGTGATGATTTTCCCACTAAAAGCGAGAAGCGACGAAGCGAAGCGAAGCGAAGCGAATCGAGCGAAGCGTGCCCTTCTGTGTTTTAAACAGCTGTCAGCCTATTTAATTAAAAAAGAAGGGTGTTCAGTGTTCTTTTATTAAAACACGACTAGGGCTCCCTTTGCATTTTTTTTAAATCTTCGGTTCTTCTTTCTAAGTGTTCTCCTCTTCGTTGAAATGCTGCCCAGTTCTTCTTTCATTGTTTGCCCAGTTTTTAATAGAATGATATACTGTCCTTCCTCTTATTTTAATTTTTTTTATTTAAATTCCGCTTCACTTCAAAAAAGCGAGCGCTTCACTTCTCGCTTCTCGCTTTAAGCGAAATGGAGGTTGTCGCTTTTCCTCGCTTCACGCTCTTCACAACACTGCTTTAGATATCACTGCATCTGTATGAGCACTGATGTGCAGCATTACTTGGTACATGTACTGGCAAGAGATAGCAAGCACCCGGTGGACTACTCGAGGTGCCTGCAACCACCCTGGAAACCACAGTTATAAAAAGGAAAACTTCAATTGCTATTTTTTAATACAACTTGTCATTTCCTTCCCTTCGATACCTAAATAGCTTCTAACTCTCATGTTCCTCTGGCAATTATTTATCCTTAAACGTTGTTAGGTGCCTTTCTAGTGTCCACCATTGAATCCTTGGCTATATTTAACTCTTCTCCTTTTTAGCTTCTCCCTCACTTCATGTCCAAGACAACCAGACTATGTTAGGTGATTAGAGCTCATTCCAGTATAAGATGCAACTCTTACATGTGACCTTATCACTTCTCCAAAACAAAATATTGTTTCTCCACTTTGGCATTTTCCGTTCCTAAATACAACATTGAATAGCTTGATTAGTCATACTACCCTAACTTCTACATGGATACCAACTGAACCACAGGCTTTTCTAGCCCTCCTACTTTTATGGCATCCTCTACTTTAGTAGATTTGATTGTACAAGTGTAGTTAATGCTATTTGTCACAAATATATGAAGATATCGAAATAGCATGCCATCTCTCTTTGATCTCAATATCCTAGTCAAAACTGGTTGAGAATCATTTTAATACACTTAATTGGTCAAGTCCTCTCTTCACTTATAAAGAAGAGTCTTTACCCCTTTCTCTCTTAGTCGTGCTAGCTTATGCAATTCTTTCTCCACCTAAATTATAGTACAAGTCATCAGAGTCTTTACCTCGAGCTCTACTAAGTAACTTTTTACCTTCTCACTACACTCTTTATAGTTTATACACTTTACCGAGAAAAGGTAAGGGCATTTCACTGATGACAATAGCACCAAAAAGGTGTGTAAGTAAATCTATCATTTGACCTATGATACTCTCTTCCTTTCATTTTATTAGGTAGTGCTTGACTCGGCACAAAGCTTAAGAAAGACAGACTGCTGACAAAGTACCCTTTGAAGTTTTAGGTCCTAAACATATCATTACATTTCTATAGCTATAGAGCATGTCATTAAGGTTAACTAAAATTCAAATTTAAAAAGTTTTCAAGTATAGAAAAGCGTCATTCTTTTTTGGAATACACTACAATCGGAAGAGTTTCATATAAAATAGAAAAGGAAGGAGTATTTATGCATTAATACTTTGATCAATACGAGAAAAGAGGTACACAAATATTTCAATTGATGTACAGGATAACCAATTCCTTCAAAGCATCCACTATTCTTCTCCTTCCATATGACCCAAAATATGTATAATGAGATTGTTTGCCATTATTTTTTGGGAGTCTCCCGGAGCTTCATTCCAGCGCAACTCTTGAAACAACTTCCCAGAGATGGCCCAGCTGATCTTAAAAATTTAAAGGAACATATTCCGTAACGTCCATGTAATTTTCAAGTGCAAGAACATAATGGGACTGTGCTCATCACTCTTAAAAGGCTTCTCTATTTTCTGTTATGAGCAAATTTCCGTACCACTCTTTTTTGCTTTAACAACTTTTTGCACCTCCTCATTTCAACAATAGAACACTTGTGGGCAAGGTCCTAAGTCATAGACACACGAACTTCACTTACAACTTTCTAAATGCACTTGTCATTTCCTTCCATTGGATATCTGTATTAGCTTCTAAATCTCGGATCCTCCTTCATTAAATTGTCCTTAAGTGCTATTTGCTTTATGCCATTTAGTGTTCACCATAGAATCTCAGTTGCATGATAGTTTTCTCTCTTTTCGCTCCTCTATTCGCTTCATATCTGCTTACCAGTCCATCTTGAGTGGTTAGTGTTTCTCCACCTATAACCTTGCAGTCTTTACATGTGACCCTGTCACTTTTTTAAGGATGAAGTCTATTTGGCTATAGTTCTCTTCCAATTTTAACTTTTATCAAGCGCAATTCCCTCTTAGTAAAATGTTAGCTAAAACTAAATTATTAACTATTGATCAGGAGAAAAAAAATATTGGCTAAGGCAAACTATAGAAGAGCGTGCATTTTTCTTTGGTACAACAACCACATGTGAAGACAAAACAAGAAAATGAACAAGATGGTTAGAGTTACAAGTATCAAACATAAGGCAATAAGCAATAATTGGAGATGCATAAGCATTCAAGGATGACCTTAAACATCAAAAAGTGATGCAATAACGACTATTGGGAGGATAACAGAAATTCAGAAGCTAAGGAAAATGTTAGCTTACAAACTGGGCAGAGGACATGGTACTAAATAGAACTGAGGAAAAGAGATAACATATGTCCTCTATTAGATATTGTATAGAGTTTAATGTAACTTTTACTTGTAAAAAAAAAAAGTAAAAACCTGATTGAGTATTTTGCTTCTATCATTACCTACAGAAAAGTTAAATTCACACTAATTTGGCACTGTTCAAACAACTTCGTTTGTACCACCCTCCTTTGCTTCAAAAATACTTCAGTTTCTTGTTCCTTTCTTCTAACCTTGACTACCCTCTCTCCTCTTTGTTTTTTCTCCCTTTCTGTCCATCAGTGTTACCATTCTTGGGGTCGAATAAGCTTCACAACCCTCTGCATTTCAGTTCTTTCCTTACAGTGCATATATTATCTAACAGCAGACATATTCTATAACATGTTGATTATGTAACCAAGTGAAATCAACGCATAAGTTTCGCCAAGAAAGTTCAACCAAAAAAATTTGTTTATAAGGGAGGTTTGAAACAGGTGAAGAGGTTCTAGAATGTAAATTATAACAATTTACCAAATTAAATTATGCATAATTAAGAAAATAAAAGTTGGATCAGACAATTCAGCAAATTCATAACTAGAGAAACTCACATCAAAGTCGTTCTTCTGAGCACCAGGGACTTCAAGAGCTTCAACATCAAAGGAATCAATCCGAGGGCCAGTGCGGATCAGTTTACGCACGGCATTATCATCCTCATCCTCAGAGTCCAAATCCAAGACATTGCGCGGCGTCGAACCATCATCTCCATTGACAGTATCATGGTCAACACTATTAACATCCGAATCATACTCATCCTGAAACACCCACCGCGATTCAATCGAATCCATAGAGGCTAATCCGCCATTATTTTCATCCTTCTCCAATCCCACATTCACCATGTTATAAATGTTCAAGAGATTTACATGTAGATTTGATACTATAGTCAAATCCTCCTCACGGGTCCTTCTCGTAAGATTCAAAATCAATCAACTGAATAATTCTCACTATGCGTCTTCTTATAGGTATAGGTATACGTATAGGTATGCATTTATGTATATCAAAATGTGTAAAAAATAAGAGAGTGGATTGAAATCGAAACCCTATAAATTTGTGAAGGATTTGGATGAGATTTAACAGAGATTTGGGTTTAATTATAAACTGCTTTGATCCGTCAAAGCAGTTTGTTGGGGGTTGGGGGTAAAGGGGTGGAGGTAGCAACTACCTTTCTTACATCCGAACGCTGCGTTTTCTCGAGTGAAAATGAACCTTTCTTATATCCTGTTTGGCCAAAGGCACATCTTTTTTCCTTTTTTTTTTAAATAAGTTTTTTCTTAAAGTTGAAGTATTTGGCCAATCTTTTAGAAAAATAAATATTTTTGAGTAAAAGCAAAAATAGTTTTGAAGAGCTTATCCCCAAAAGTATTTTTTTTTAAAACACTTTTAAAGAAATATACTTAGAAACACTTTTTAAAACCTTGGACAAACATTAATTGCTGCTAAGAAATATTTTTCAATTAATTAGTTAAACACAAACTACTTCTCATCAAAAGTATTTTTTTTAAAAGTATTTTTAACAAAAAACACTTCTCAAAAAAATTAATTTTAAAAGCTTAGCCAAACAAACTATTAATTTGATACTATATTCGCCAATACATAAGGGTGAAACATATCGTGTGATGTGTACCTCAAACAATATTAATTTTAGTAAGTGAGTAAATTTGATTATGACAAATTAAGGTGCAAATATATATTAATTAACTACTCCCTTTCGGGAAAAATGAATGTATTTCTATTTGGGAAGTCAAACAAAGTTCTCTTTTACCATATTTTTTACAAATAATTTTTAAATATTTTGAATTATTACTATTATATCTTATAGTGCACCTTTTATAATTTTTAAATATATAAATTTTATTTTAAATTTCTTGAAAAATCTACATTTGATTCATACTGGAAATTAGTCTATTTAACCTTCAAATAAATTAAAATAGAGGGAGTATAATATAGTGATAACATATGTCATACTCATCAAATGGTTGTAAACACAAAAATGTGTGTTTTAATTAAAATATCTTTGTTATTTTAAGATGCAGCTACACACAAGATGGGAGGGGTGCATTGTGTCGTATTCAATTTTCGCGTGCCAAAGAACCTGGTTCTTGACTGGACTATTTTGACACAAAAATGAAAGTGAAGCGTGAAAATATAAATAACACCATGAAAAACTTCTTCCTCAAGGGAGTAAAAAATACGATTTGGCCGCGCCTGACCATGAAGAAGGTGCCCCTCTTCCACAGTCCCTAGTTTATGGGAATTTGGGGAAAAATTATGCCGACCCTTCTGAAGATCCACAAAGGAGGATGAAAGTTACCCTTTCAGTCTCTATCGAGTGCAATCTTCTTTCTTGGACGGTGGAGCTTGCAAACTATCTGAAGTCAAATGCTTCAGAGAAGAATTGAGAAAAAATTCAGACTCTCTCGGGAGAGTGTTTGTTAAACGATGCCATGCATAACGCTGTGGCGGTAGGTTCCTTTCTTCTTCTGTTATTTCTTCTACTTTTGAACAAATGTACTCTAAGTTTTTACCTCTTCTTGTTGTATAGGCCAATTTTCTTGCTTCTGAGGGCCTTTAAAGGCTGATTCGTGAGAAGGAAGAACTTACTTCTGAACGGGATCAGCTTTTTACAGAACAAAACCAGACTGTTCTCCGCCTCTCGGAACTGGAAACCAAGGGTACCGAGGTTGTTGTTTTGGAAGCTCGCTTGCAGCAAAGTGAGCAAGAAGTGGTAACCCTTAGCCAAGAAATTAGGTTGCTTAGATTTGATGAAGCCAAGGCTAAATATGCAGAAATCCAGAACGCCTTTCTTGCTGCAACCGACTATGAGGCTGCCTCCGCTGAGAGAGTGATTAATTTGGAAGCGGCCTTGAACTCCAAAAATGAAGAGCTTGCTATTGCGGGAGCAAAACATGCCCATTTGGAAGAGAAGTACAGGAAAACTATCGAGCATGATAGGATCTATAGTTCAACTGTTTGTGAGCTCGATGTCAGTCTCAAATATGTTAGGTCCGCCCGGGAAAATCTTTCCGTCGAGGTGGCTCAACTCAAGGAAAAACTCAAGCGCCGAGCGACTTCACTCATTGTTGAGAAAAGTTATTCCATGCATAGCATAAGGAGAAATACCTTGGAAGAGGCCAAAACTGGTATCATTGACATTGATGTCGAAATTGCTAAGGCCCGAGATCTTGAATTGGCTATAAAAAATGGACTCCCGGCGCAGTGTGACGTTTTTGATTCTTCTGATTCCGATTTTGAGTTTTTAGAAACTAAAGAGGGATCGGAAGGTGATGATGACGAAGAACAAGTTGGGAAAATGTCACGACCCAAAAACCAACCGACCGTGATGGCGTCTATCGTGGAACTAAGCAAGCCGACACACTCCCAAACAATTTGATATTACATTAAAAATTAGATAATATCCTTTTCCAAAAGATAAAATCAAACCAAAAATGCGAAAAAATGGATGTCCGACATCGGGTGTCACTAAGTCATGAGACAATACTACAACTGTTATGAAATATGTCAAGACCTCATAGTCTGAGAATAGCCAAAATTCACTAAAAAGGAGATAAGGAGAAGGGCAGGACCGCGGTCGCCAGGCAGCTACCTCGCTATCTCCGATGAAAGTCCGCGACTGGAATAGTCAACAGTTGCTATTGTGTCCTGAGATAACTGAATCTGCACACAAGGTGCAGGGGGTAACGTGAGTACACCAACTCAGTAAGTAACAAGTCCAATCTATGGATTGAGAGGTAGTGACGAACTCCACTTCAACAATTATAATAGAATCAATGTACAGAAACGTAGGCATGCTTTCAATTAAATAGACAGCTCAAAGAGATAAGGTAAATACACATCTGAATAGTTTAAGATATATAAACTTCTTCTGCATGCCAATGCATCAACTGTATGAAATGCACAATGTGCTCCCACTCTTAAATGCTCGTCCACTCAGTACTGTATATGGCTCACATGGACCAGGGAAGATCCATGCCGGAATATATACATCTCTGACAACAGTCACTCAGCATTGAGGAAGACCAATGTAGCCCTATGGAGAAGATCCATCTCCAGATAATGGTAATAACCTCACAACCACTAGGTACTGTATACGGCTCACATGGCTCAGGGAAGATCCATCCCGGAATATATACACATCACTGACATCAGTCACTCAGTACCGAGGAAGGCCATTCCAGCCCTGTGGAGAAGATCCATCTCCAGGTATAAATGCTTCGGACAAGATCCATGTCCAGGGAAGATCCATCCCTCAATAATATCAATTGCGCTAACTGGGGATGTGTTACAGACTCCGGATGGGCTCCTACAACCAAGCGCTATCATAATCATCATCATAACCGCTGTGACGTGTAGCTCGATCCCATAACTGTCACTCATAATCAGGCTCTCATCCTCACTCAGTTATCACTCTCCAGTCTCACACACACGGGCTCACAATGACATAAAATTAGGCCGAAACAATGATATGATGTGCCAAATATTAACCACTGAGACAAAGACATGATATGATATGCATGAATAAGACTGAGTACAAAATATCAATGAAACTAATGAGATGGCAGCAAGAAACGACCACTCGGATCTCAACAGTATCGGCGTGAAGCCCTAACAGGATATCTATCATGATTTACAACACATTTACTTAATCACATGATGAAAACACAGATATCAGCAAGAAAAAATCACTAAGCGGTGCCATGGAATGAACCAGGGCACAATTCTTACGGTGCACGCCCGCACGCCCGTCACTTGGCATGTGTGTCACCTCAATACTAATCACATATCACATAACTCGGGGTTTCAAACCCTCAGAACCAAGTTTGGAAGCGTTACTTACCTTAATCAAGCCAAAATCCTACTCCGCGACGCCCTTGCTGCTCGACTCGGCCTTCAAACGCTTCGAATGTAGCCAAAATCAGTATATACGCTAAATGAGTGAATTCCACATGGAAATTATCAAATTAGACCAAATATCCTAAATTCGGTTCAAACCCGGCCCCCGGACCCACGTTTCAGATTCCGACAAAAATCACAAAACTAGAAAGCCCATTCACTCACGAGTCCAACCATACCAAATTTATCAAAATACGACTTCAAATCGACATTCAAATTCGAAAAATCCATTTTATGAAGTTTCCACAATTTCCCCCCAAATTTCCACCTCAAAGTACTAATCAAATGATGAAATCAGTGATATATTCATGTATATTAACCAAATCCGAGTTGAAATCACTTACCCCGATGAATTTCTTGAAAACCCTTCGAAAGATCGCCACAAACCGAGCTACCTAGGCCCAAAATGTGAAATAATGCCCTAAATCGCGCTTATATAGAGCTCTCTGAACCCTCATTGCGCGGTCCGAGAAAATCCAAGCGCGGCCGCAAAATCCAAGCTCCTGCGGTTGCGACTAGAATTGTGCGGTCTGCGCCCGCCTCCACCACGGTCAGCGAAATTCCATCGCGGTCCTCAAAATCCTGCCGCTGTCCACAAAATTCTACTGAGGTCCGCGACTTTAAAACACCAGAAGCACATCTGAGTTCCGGATTTGCCCGGACTTGCCCAAAACTCACCCCGAAACACACCCGAGGCCTCTAGAACCTCAACCAAAGGCACCAACAAGTTATATATCAATTTATGAACTTGGTCGAATTCTCGGAACTCACAAAACAACAACCAATTACCAAATTAACCTCGGATTCAAGCCTATAAACTTCTAAACTTCCAATATCCGCAAACAACGTCGAAACCTACCAAACCTTGACCGAATAACCTCAAATTTTTGACACACGTCAAAAATGACTCTACGAACCTACTCTAACTTCCGGAATTCCATTTCGACCCTCTAATTTTCCACTGCCGACCGAAAATCACCAAATTTTTAATTTCGCCAATTTAAACCTAATCCTACCACGGACCTCCAAATTACATTCCAAACACGCTCCTAAGTCCAAAATCACCTAACGGGGCTATCCGAACCATAAAAGTCCCAATCCGAGATCGTTTACTCATAAGTCAACATCCGATTGACTTTTCCAACTTAACCTTCTAAAATAGAGACTAAGTGTTTCATTCCACTCCAAAACCACTCCGGACCCGAACCAACCAGCCCCATGCAACATAGTAAAGCTGAACAATACATAAAGAAGCATAAATGGGGAAAACAGGGCTATAACTCTCGGAACGACCGGTCGGGTCGTTACATCCTCCCCCACTTAAACATATGTTCGTCCTCGAATGTGCCAAGAGTTATTCTCCAACACCATCAAATCGCCGTGTAACCTTACCACGCACATACCCGGGGTGATCCCACGTCACCCTATCCTATATAGGTTTGATAACATAGCATAATTGAATTTCCTCGTCCAACCTAGCCCAAGCCTTAGAATCCAAACTTCCACATCTGAAATTCCTATACGATCAGAATCTCGCATCTGCACATTGTATAAGTCTGAACAAGTTGTATACAACCATAGCCATAACTCAAGATGAAACCACATGATATCCCACATAACTCAGACACTTGTAGCAACAATTTATAATTACAGTGGTTGCTCAAAACAACCCAATTCTGGTAATGAACCTATATCAAACAGAGACTCATTCAAACACATTCATATACTGCTAATGGTCAAAGAAACACGCAGGAACCCATAACCATTCAATGGATCAACAAGTGATGGAAATCCTTCTCCTTCGATAGGAACTATGGAAAAATTTCTAAGCCGATCATCATCGATATCCTCCCAAATATACCGCAACCAGATCCGATAGCACCCATTCTAGGTCCGATGACCCCATCTCACCTACATAACCACTCTAGTGGCATGACACATCAATACAGCTTAAAGACACAACTCGAGCAATCAGCGCACCAATAAGCAACCACTCCAAATGTACTCAAACATGGAAAAATGACATCGAACAAGAGAACCGCCGCAAGATCAACGAATATCACCACAACGCAATGCTAAGAACTCATGACACACTGCAGAATCAAAACACACGAATCAAACGCACAAGGATCATATCTCAACATAACTTCGCTGCAATGCGTGACCCCCATCCAAACGCTGGTCCATTTAATGTACTTGCTCCGCCTTGCTCAAAATCAACAACCCCGCGAAATTCGACATCAAGTATTCAAGGTTCATTACCATAACCACATAGAATCAGACGGTACCATGCCACACGAAATTCGAAAGAATATAACAGATACGCCTCAATCATGCAATATCCAATTACTCATCTCACTTAAATTCTGTGATAAGACCACAATAGAACTTCACCATGTGTGCCTAAAACCAACGAATCCTAACTCCTCGAGAATGGAAGAGTAACTCATAACTCATTCCAGAACACAAATAATCCCAACAACAACTGAATGGCACGACACTCAACAATAACATTACGGAGCCAACCAATCCGACTCGGTGCAAAAACACCTATCCCAAATGGGCCTACTAATGAACCCCAAATCGATTCGTTCATCCACAATAGGCAAATAACTTTCCTAAGGTCCACAATGACTGAATTACAACACACGCTAACCTCTGACAAACCTTGGCTATGTCTCCACAGCCCACCACTATAAAATCATCTACTCATTAGAGTTCCCAGTCTCCCAGTCCATATAGCACAGGAATCACCATATTTAATCTCAACTCCACCGCCTGAATGCCAAATCCTTCTCCAATACACGATCATACCACGAGGAATACCCCTAAAGTTCGTACGTGTTACAAGGAAAAATCCAAAATTCCACAACCAGCCAACTAGGAGAGTGCTGCCACACCGATGAAGTATCCATAAATCAAAACACAGTGCCCCTTCTAAAACTTAAACCTTCATCAAGCCATACCTAGAAGTAATATCACATATCTGTTCATCTGAGATCGTCCATGCTGCCTAAAATTCAGAACCTTCATTTCAAAACCGCATCGTGACCTTGCACCTGCAATTTCAATACTACACTTCACATCGCACCCATTACGCCACCATATTAAAGATATGACAGATATCAAAATCGACTCTGATCCGCGAGCAACTACATACTCATTGAGCTAAGAACTTTCCATTTAATTCCATTCTGGAGGAAATTACAATACGCCACATGCCCCATGCACCAGTAGAAAATATACATCTCAAACCATGGTAGAGACCATCAAGAACTCTCAATATTTGCGCTTAACCAAACCGTTCGGACTGAATCCCTCTAACTCAAACAAGCTATGCAGGTCGTCAAAACCTAAGAGCATTGCCACGAATCACACGTAGAACCATACCACATCATAAGCACCCAAAGAACCGATCTTACTCATTAACATGCCGATCCAACCTATTACCAAGATGTCCTATTCTTCCGAGTTACCCTGTTCCTGAATATACACAA
>ML423034.1:24076-66676 GCA_005239525.1 Nicotiana knightiana | reverse complement strand
GGGGGGGGGGGGGGAGTGAAAAAAGGTAAATAAAGACCTTAGCCAAAAGCAAGGGATTCTCGAGGCCCGAACGAGAGCACAATCACGGAATCAAGCTCTCCGCTCAAAGAAAACTCTCCCAAAGTAAAGGGATACGTGAAGAAATAGGTAAAACCTTCCTTGGGAAGGTTCACTAGCTCCGATAAATCAGGAGCAATAATATCTAACTCATGGCAGCAGTAGTCTTCTTTCACACCAGGAATACTAGAAGAGCAAATAGAAGAAGGGTACCTACTAACAGCCCATGGGCGAGGGTTAGCAGTAGGAAATTTTTCTTCAAAATCCTTCGAAGTACTAAGCCTTCTTGGGATGATAGAACCTACTACTGGAGGAACAAAATCCTCGGTTTTGTTCTTGCCCTTTGAAGAACTGGCACGTTTTGAAGAGAAATCCATTGGAATAGAAGGAAGGAAAATTTCTGGTTCGAAGAAGATCAGAGAAAAAGTTGGGAAATAAAGATGCAAATTAGATGTTTGAGAAATTATGAAGTACATAGGAGAAGGATGATGCGTATAAGTAAAAATTTTGCGGCTAAATTCATGGCCATGATTACCTCGATAATCTGCAAAAGTTGTGATGAATCGTGGGATGACGCGTGTTCGGGGAATTAAATACGAAGAGACATGCGTCTAATCAATTGTCAGAGAAATTCAAAGGGAGTTATAGTAATCCCGCCAAAAAGGTGATTTCTACCAACTTCTCAGTAACTCAAGATCGTGTCACCGGAAAGTAGGGGGACTATCTATATAGGGAAAAATATAACATAACACATGACCACTTAAAGGAAAAACACGTGGAACACAAGATGGGGATGGTCACCGAACGTTGCTATTCCACTTGTCACTGGAAGAATAATGATCATAAATGAGCATTTAATGCCCTGCGTCCGGTAACATTTAATACAGAATATTTTACAACATTAAGGATGATGACCTGTTATAAGGAATTTGGCATTTATGTCCAACGTTACATCTTCATAATTGACATTAAAGAAGGGCAAGATCCTAAGTCATTCGCTTAAATAGAGAGCTCAGTTATCATTATAAAGGACACGAATTTTATGGATAACTTACACTATATTCTATACAATATTTTTAATACAATTTTACTTTCTCGCTTTGATCTTTTCATTGTTGTGCCCGAAAATCTTGTTCCTGAATTCATCAGCTCTGCCATCCCATTTACATTCTACGGCTAGGTATTTTATATTTCATCAGTTATTTCATTATTTTTTCGATCAAATTAATTCACTTGTCTAGTAACCACGAACAAATTCAACTGTACCATTTTTCGGATAAACACCCGAGTCACATAGCACACATGCACTAGGCACCTGTAGTTTAGTCTTTATCATTTTATATATCTTTACATTTAAGTTATTTATCTATATTTTTTCTTTTTTTATAATAGTTTTGTTAAAAATATATAAATATTTAATTATTTTTTATTCATTAAAAAGGGATAACTAATTATTAACAAAACTAACTAATTTTGCCCTAAAATTTTATACTTGTTGAATTTTTGTTGTGACACTAAATATTATTATATTAATTTTTTTCTCGTATTCTATATAGATAGAATAAGTGGGAAAAAGAAATCAACTTTATATTGACTGACAAATTCAATTATATCGTTTTTCGTGTAAACATCTGAGTCACATAGCATACATGCACTTGGCACCTGTAGTTTAGTCTTTATCATTTCATATATCTTTACATTCAAGTTATTTGTCTATATTTTTTTTCTTTTTTTATAATAGTTTTCTTAAAAATATTGAGATATTTAATTATTTGTTATTCACTAAAAAAAGATAACTAATTATTAACTAAACCAACTAATTTTTCCCTACAATTTTATACTTGTTGAATTTTTGTTGTGACAATTAATATTATTATATTGATTTGTTTCTCGTATTCTATATAGATAGAATAAATGGGAAAAAGAAATCAACTTCATATTGACTGATAAATTCAACTATGCCGTTTTTCGGGTAAACACCTGAGTTACATAGCACATATGCACTTGGCACCTGTTGTTTAGCCTTTATCATTTTATATATCTTTACATTCAAGTTATTTATCTATATTTTTTTTCTTTTTTTATAATAGTTTTCTTAAAAATATATAGATATTTAATTATTTGTTATTCATTAAAAAAGGATAACTAATTATTAGCTAAACTAACTAATTTTACACTAAAATTTTATACTTGTTGAATTTTTGTTGTGACACTTAATATTATTATATTGATTTATTTCTCTTATTTTATATAGATATAATAAATGGGAAAAAGAAATCAACTTTATGTTGATTGAAACTAAATGAGGTGATGCCTGTGCTGAGCACGGGCCCAACACTGTAACTTAAATGTCTATGTTCATGTGAACTAAATCAAATCAAAATCTCCGATAATTTTGAGAGAAAATGACAAGAATCAAATAACTTTTCTACAATAATGTTAACTTATGGCCATATTGGAAAATGGATAGCAACATACATGAAACATAAGAAAACATACTAATACTATAATGCAATGTTAGTCAATTCAATGCAAGGATGAAAAATACCTAAATCGAGTCTCTACAATCCAGGTTACCAACAAATATGATACGTCAATTGATTTTACATATTATTTTTCTAGTATTTTTCTCTATTGTTTTCCTAGACCCCCCCCCCCCCCCCCCCCCCCCCCCCCCCCACTTCCTTCTTCAAAAGACAACCTTATTGTTGTTTTGAAAAATATACAATGACATGCACATCTATTGTTCTTCAAGGTGTACTTCTTTCCCATCTCCAACTGTCCAACGTACAACATTCAAAAAGAAGAAGCTAATATAAGAAGATTCAGCTCTGAGATATTTCAACTAATGAAAATATTTTAATTTTATTCATATAACGCAAGTGCAAAATCTCACAAGGGTACACTCACCAGTAGAAGAAAAGTTGAAATCTTTAACTTTCAAAACAAGCATTAAGAGTAGAAGAAAGAATCAGTTCCATGATAATTGGCACTTTTGAAAAATAAAATAACCTACTGAAATAATTCGCAGAGACTTCTTTTATTGAGAGAATTCAATTCCATATAACTCTATCAAATAGTCACTTAAGTAGGCATCAATATGGATGAATATATATAAATGCTCTAATGCTACTTAGGATGAAAATGTAAAAAAGATTTTGGATAATACACAACTTCTAGTCAATTTTGCAGAGCATGTTTTTGAGCCGTCCCATGCTTTGACATCCCTTTCCAACCTTCGCTCATCCTATATGTGCTCCCCGCTGCAAGACATCAATTTCAGGTTCACGACATTGAAAAATGACGTTGAACTACTTCTTAGAGCTGCAAAATCCGAAGCCTTCTACCTACATATATCGAAAGAGGACCACTTCAATAAACTGGATAACATAATAGAGACACTAAATGAAGATTCAATTCTCAAATAGTAAAACCACAAACAATAGCTTTTCAACCACAAAGCACAATCTACAAGGTTTATTTTGGTGATATATCTCTTGAATTGAAACTTAATAGAAACTACATTTAATCAACGAATTTAAGAGCATGTCACTTGCATAAGAAACTTTAGATATATTTCTTGTTTTCCTACAAGAAGTAAAAACATCAAATGGATAAAAAATGAGGATTTAAAACGTCTTAGTTATCTTTCAACGCATTAACACGTTCAAAGGTAAGACATAAGAGGGAAAAAGATATTAATCATCAATACGACTCACATAAACATTAAGATGACCCGATAATCGAAAATAACAACATGCTCCTACTACTTTTTAAAACAACACTAAACTACAATATACTTCATCAATTTCTAAAGTAGTTCTCAACAACATAGAGTTGCACTACATCTTTATTAACTTCTAGTGCAATTAGAATTAATCAATCAATAGAGAATTCAAATCTTCCATTTTGAAAACTGATAATCAAAGTTAGTTAAAAGTCTCCCATACATGCAACTTTGGTTCATATATAACTGCATTTGTAAGAAAAAATATGCCAACTCATACAAACTAAATCTCATTAAATTCATTTTTCTCAAGCACATTTTTGTCGCGTTTGCAGCTATGGGATATCATGGCATGGAATAAAGTATAAACTGCCTTCAATTTTAATAAGAAGGCTATTAAATTCATATTTCACAAATTCTTGTTTCCTCGGCTTCTGCACAACTGTCTAGTGCAGCGTCACTTAATTTACTGATTGTTCATGGATCCTCTTTTCTTTCTTTCTCTCTTTGCTTGTTTATTTGTTGACACAAATTCAACAGTGATTATACGGGTCGTCCACAAACTCAATTCAACACGATTCTGTTAGCTGTATTACTCAATTATTTAATAGAATATTTTATACTCATAAATAACAAAAACTATTTCTTTTTTACTATAATGAATTATCTTGTAGTCCGGTCCTTCACCGTACCTTGTATATAGAGGGAGCTTAATGCACTAATGCACCGAGTTACCTTTTTTTTTTTACAATGAATTATCTATATTAATCTTTTATGACTAAGTCATCAATAAATATTAATTAGAAATAAAAGAAATTATTGATTGAGCAGATTGAGCCATGCCTATTCTGAGAGTAAAGAAAAAGTAACACTATATTAGCTCATGATCTTATGAAACTTCAATCCATCCCTCAAATAAAATTCTTTGCTAATATCTTAGTACTATCTGCAGTTGTTGCAAAAACAAACACCACGTTATATAAAGGGAAAAAAGGAATAAAAAGCTTAAACTGAGAAATAAAGAAAATAATTAGAGACTTTTTATCCATCTACGATATATTCAAATTTCTATCTTAAAAATTAATTTTGTTCAACCAATAGGAAAAAGTAGTTGAGAAAACTAACCTTGGAAATTTTGTCACAAACAAAAATGTTTAACAAATAAATGCTCTAACCATTTATCGGATTCCATCTTAATGGATGAGATTTTTTGAGATTAAACACAAGAAGAGGCCTTTTCGATATATCCGCAAGCTCCAGAGTACACTCAATCGCTTTGGGTTGCCTTTGAATTTACACATTTATTTAGGAAGCAGAATAAGCAATATCAAAGGCAAATAAGTGATTCATACAAGCAAAAATTGGAGAAGATTAAAGTAAAAATTAAGTGAAAAGATTACCGGAAATTGAGAGACCCATCTAAAAGATAAATATAACTTAGAGAGTAGTAGTAGTTCAATGAAAATAAATTTATAAAAATAAATGAGGTTTCTGTAATTATGACAGAGTACTTTGGCAGCACTTATACGTTCAGATAGAAAATTAAATTAATGATCGAGTAAAATGATAATTTTGCCCTTAGTCTAATATTCTTACCTCTTTTGTATAATAATAGAAAATATAATAGAAAAATGTAGGCGTCCGCACGTAGTTTCAACTGTTCATAATGGCAAGCAGCTGACACGTGCCGGTTCTTCTTACGTGGACCAATGAACTATGGAGAACAGATCGTCTTAACCCTCTCCTCTCGTCCACGAATTTTGATACCCCCAAAACCCCTATTAGTTTTAAGGCCACAAATTTGATCTCATTGCCCACTTGGCTTTCCACGTATTTAATATATATCTTCGAGAAAATTTCAAAGCAAACAAAAAGCTTCTTTCCTCTCTCTTCTCTCTCTCTCTCTCTATATATATACAGAACTTCCAAGATCTGTGTTTCCTGAGAATCAAATTAGGGTTTCTGGAATTACAGTATTGATTTTCCGGCAAATTTCGTTCTTTTGGAGATTTATCGGTTGTCCGGTGAGCTTTCCGACGGTAAAATTATCTTACTCTTTTAATTTTGCTGTATTGTCACTGTTTCCAGCTTGTGAATTGATTTGTTGCTGAAAAGAGTAGCGAAAATTTTTAATCTGGAAATTATTGTGTTGAATGTTTCTGTGTGATACCTCTTTAACTGATGATTTCACTTAGTTGAACCCGATTTAGCACTTGATTGGGAAATGCTAATAACATGCGTTACCTATATAGAGTTTCCCTTTCTACACGGACTGGCCCCAAAAAAGAAAGAAAAAAGGAAATTTGGCTAGTATAACAAGTTCTCAGTGTAAAAGAAATGATAATTTTATGAAGACAATAAACCATTAATTACTGTATACTAGTTTCTTTTGTTAGTCTTATTGTGACAATTTAGCTAGTTTTTTTGTCCATAATAAAGAGCCGAACCCCTAATTAATAGATAAAAAAGGCTAGGTTACCACCTTCATAGCCACATCCCGTTTCTGCTCGTCAATTGAGTTAGCTGATATTTGCTCATTTTTCTGTTTGTTCAACCGTCTTTTATATTATGTCTGCGCGTTTTTAAGATAATAGATACTGTGAAACTCACAGTTATTCTTTTCCCTCCAGCCAAAAGAGAGACCAAATGAGAAAAAGAGACCATTGTGTCTGGAATTTCATTATTAGTGGCAGTCTTGTATTCTAATATTGTTGATTTCTATCTTCATGTTGTTCCTTTCGCCTTGTTTTCTTTTGTTTTGTTCTCGTTATTGCTTGACATGCTTGTTGCTTCTGCTCTTTTCTCATTTTTTTCTCGTACTGAGGGTCTACTAGAAACAACCTCTCTACATTCACTGTAGGGGCAAGTTCTGCATACTATCTACCCTCCCCATACCCCACTTGTGGGACTATACTGGATTGTTGTTGTTGTTGTGTCTGGAATCTGAATTATTTCACCTTCTCGTTTTATGACATGCCCCCCTTTTAATTTATTCTTTAGTTTTAATTTCTTGATTTTCTCTCAATACAGTAAATGTTCTTTGCTAAATTGGTGTGGGGGCCCAGTTAATATACCGTAATTTTTTATATTTGAGAATAGGTTAATATACCACAAAGCTTTCTTTCAGTAGCTGTGACTACTCATAATCTCTCAGGACTTACGGGTTAGACTTTTAGTATCTTCTAGATTGGCATCGATCTTCATTCTACTTTCATCTGGCTTTTTTCATTTTTCAAATTAAACTTTATTAAATTCTACTCTTGATGAACTCGTTTTGACAAATATTCTCTGCAGTTACTACAGCTAAAATTCAGGTATTACAGCCAGAAGCTAAATATGGGAACAAGTTTTGCGATAGTGATAATCATATAATGCAATATCTTATTGTGGATGTGTTGGTGAATTCCTTCCAAGAGTGATAACTGTGCAAGGAGGTGGTTTAATCAAGTATTGTGGGAAATTAATCTACAGTTAAATATTCTAATCGGGGATAGGAGCAGAAGAAGTTCCTCCACTAAATAGCAGCAGCAGCATGATGTTAGACGAAGACTTATGGGCGGATGCACCTGATTTTGTGTTGCCTAATACCTGTGGCAAAAGCTCATTAAATGTTGGGGCATTGCATCATTGCTTCAAACGTAAAAACATAGACTCCATTGACAGTGACTGCCCCATTTTGGACAACAAGAAAGCTACCATTGGGGAAAACTCATGTAGCTTTCCACTTGGTCCCATTTCTCTGGTAGATGATGATCTGAGTTGTTTTGACAACAACCGGATGGATAAAGACACTAATGATCTCTTGTATTATAACTGGTCTGAGATGGGTAACTTTGAGGATATTGACATGATGTTCAGGTAATTGCTTTCTTCATATTCAGTGAGGTGCAGATTTCACTTATCCTATATTTTTTTTCATGTTTAAAAGGAGGAATTCTATCCAAACTAGTACTCACTATTGTGATGTTCTCCAGCAGTTGTGATTCGACATTTGGACTTGGAGCCAGCAATGAGGATGACCTTGGTTGGTTTGCATCATCAGATGCTATTGAAGGATCTAGAGATCGATTGAGGTCAGATATTCAGTGTCAAAACTCAACATCCAGTGCACTGGAAAATAACGGCAGTCTTGAAGTTTCAAGAACAGAGGAAATGGGCAGTTCAATTAGTGATTCTGGCAGTAAAAGTCAACCAGTTAGCGATAACGGAAATTTGTGGCCCTCACAGAAAGATGAATTGGCCAATCTGAGCCATCTGTCTTTTGTAAATGGATCAAGTAATTCAGAGTGCAAACTAGTACCTCAAAAGAAAGTAAGTATAGTTCTGTCTTGGTGTACTTCAAATTCTTTTCTCTTACTTTGCGTTCTGTGTCGGGTTACTTATGAGGTGGGCGTTTGGAGAAAGTAGAATTTTTTGATAGACTCCAAGTTGATATGTTGAATAACAGTCAACCGGGGATCAGCGGTAGTGTAATGGTAAATTTTAAAAATGATGGTAGTTCCACGAGACATGATCTTTCTCTGCGTTCGTGCGTTTATGTAAAATGAGATCTCATAACCTTAGCATGGGCTCAATTCATCCTGAAAGTGCGATACCAGTATTAATTTAAATTCTTCCTAGGGTGTGGTAACTTGTTTTGAAAATTTATATCATTCTTGATTACTTAATATGTGATATGTGGACTTTCTAGTTGTATATTAGGTTGATTGTTGAGTCATCTTGTCAAAAAGAATTGGGTGCATTCATCTTGACTGCTGTTGCATAAAGGTAGTCAACAACGATTCCCCCTCTTTTTATTAATTTTGCTTATGTGGTTCTCCACAGAATAATATAAATAAGAAGCACGCAAATCACCAGAACCAATCGGAAGGAAAGAGAAAATGTGTTTTTGTAGAAAATGGTGATGCCTTGCGTAATATCGATGGCCTTTCAGAAGAGAGAAGACATTCTACTGAGGCCACTGGACCTAAAGGCAATTTGATATCATCGGGTACTCCTCAGCAAAATGAAGCTCATGAACGTGAGACTGGTTACTTACATAGTAGTGTTTCTTACATCTCTGATTACAGTTGTTCAGATCAAATTGTCCATCATCCAACTTCATCGATTACCAAATCTGGAAATAATGGTTCCATGTCCCTTTCACCCAAGGACTGCTATGCACCAAATCATCTGCATCGTAGGCAGAGATCTCCTGATCCTTCTTTTCAGATAGGTACTATCACAACAAGTGAAAAGGAGGAGAAGCTACTTCAGCGTTCTGGAATTAAGTTTGAAAATAGCAGTGATCCTGAAGGTATTAGCACGAGAATTCCACCAGAATTAGGTTCCTCAATTATAGCAGAGAGCACTTCCATTAGTTCTGGGTTGGATGAAGTACCAGAAGAAACTGCTGGATTTCATCAGCTTCAACACGTCACAGAACGGGTAAACAGAATCTCTACAAAATTCACATGTGTTTCAATCTTGTTTGGTGATGAATTTATTAAATTGAGTTGGAAAAATAATTCAAAATTACATGTCAAACAAGCCTTATTTTGTTGGTCCGAGTGTCCATCGATGGAAGTAGTATGTGTTCAAACTTGTTTGATGCGAGTTCATTGCTTTAAACTGGAATATTTTATTTAACCTTACATGTCCAAGCGACCTTAGATTTGATTGTTCGAATCTGAGCAAATTCATTTATTGCTCTAGGATCATATTATTTGCTAGAAATATTTTACATGTTGCAGTGGTTTAGATGGATATAGTATATTATAGGCTTGCAGTTATACACACTTATATATCAGGGTGGTCTTTTTGGGCATGTTACTGTTGGAGATCTACTAAAGCTAAACTGTTTCATTTCTCATCATCTAGTTGCACACATATGTTGCTTCTTTATGGGGTAACACCTTAAAAGCTTTTGTTTTACTTTTTGAAATTTTCTTTTTTGCTTGCTTGATTATCCAAAGCTGAATCCTCTCTCCTCTGGCTGAGGTGTAGCAGACTAGCAGTTAGCAGTCCTGCTGAAAAATTGACTGATTCGCGGTATTTTCGTTTTTATAAAACTAATTATGTTTTACTTTGTTGGTTTAGTTGGATATAAGGACAAAGCTATGCATAAGGGATAGCTTGTACCGGTTGGCTCGGAGTGCTGAACAAAGGCATAGAGATGCTAATGTCATTAATGACTCTGGAGATGATAGAAATAGAAGCCAAGCATTGACTTGCAAAAGGACAAACAAGTATGAGTATTTCTTGAGCGCTAAGGGCCATTCTTCTCAAAACATCTCATAATCTTGACTCTCATATTACAATTATTTTAATGTGCATGCATAATATTTTCTCAGGATAGCGCGTGATCTTGGCTCTTGCATTGCACAAGTTCTAATGCATTTAGTACTACAAGCTTTCTGTGAGCAGCCAGTTAAATGTGTATTTTGGCATCAAGCTTGAGCTTAATTTAGCTTACCTCACAGATGCGAGGTGTTTTGTGTGAATGCCTGAATAGTATCCCAAATTTAAAGTGGCATCTGTTTAGTAGTGTAAGTTCAGAACTCTGCTCCCTTTTTATCCATTTGGGTTTCTCGTTGATCATTTATGCATTTTGCTAGAAAACAGAGTTTGTACCAGGTTTGCCATTGGCTGGTCACCCCTGGGTTTCTTCAGGACAATAGACAGCTTGTACAGTACTAAGTCTTGTGATTAAGGAGCCCGATAGTACAGAGTAGAACTGTTCAGGTTCTATTATAAACATTTAACTGTGCACAACAATCTAGAGAAATAAGCAGGAAGGGTGGATTTTAAATGACTGTTTCTAGTTTCCAAAGATTGTGCACCCTATGGTTGATAAGTAGACAGTGCTCTCAAGTCTCCACTACTCCTCCCCATCCTAAGATGACTGAAGCAGGGTTTTCTGTGCAAGAAGTTATTGCTTGGGGAAAAAGAAAAGGATAGACAGTTAGAACCTCGAAAGCTTATGATTGTTGAAATTAATATACATGTTGTTGGAATTAGGAGTCTAGAAATTAAAAAATCATTTAAGATACTGCTGTTTATCGGAAAGATATCACGTTTATAGTGTTTGACACCTTTAATAGGTCTGTCTTGTATTTGTCAAATTATCAAGTTTCCAATATATCTATAATCTTCCATCATTTTTTTTTCAAAATTTGATAATTTTACATTTCTCTCGAGGTAACTCGAGTGTCTTTCTAAATCCTTAGAATGCAGTTCCTGATCTTTTTTGTTTTCCCCTTGTTCCCGTTTCTGGTATCTTAAGAAACCTCATGTTCACAAGTTTAGCAAGGTATCTCAATGGACAGGATGGTACTGTAGGAGCATGTTTTTTCTGCCAAATAATGTGGGTAGATCTCATTTGTGCTTTGTTTGGTTGACGACCAAAGCATAGTATTATGCTCAATCTTACCAGGCGAAGGAATAGGACTGTTAGGTCATGTTAGTGGCGATTGCGGAAATTAGACATTCCTCTTTTTCTTTGTTTTTGGGTTTCAGAAAGAAAACGGGGAGGTAGGTGGTCAAGTTAGTGAAAAACTAAGCCAGCAAGTTAGGGGGTCTTCATTTTTTCTGTTCGGCTGGGTGGGAGGAGGGGGAAGTGGGGAGGTTGAGGGTCAGTTGGCGGACATCATAGGTGAAATTTTCATAAAGTATTACAACTTAGAGCCTAATTACCATACGGAACTATAGTTTGCCTGATTAATGTTCTTAGCTATTGTTCAATTGTTACCAGCTTGTATCACTAGTATTTAGATGTGCAACGAATACAACATGTGTCAATTATATTTGTTCGCGCAACGAATATAAGTTGTATCAACTGTATTCGTTCGTGCAACCAATACAACCGAGACGAAATACATGGGTACTTCTTGCATCTTCTTGATGCTCTTTTCTATAAAACTCATTACTTCATCGAAATACATGGGTGTATACAAAGAATACAATATGTATCGACTGTACTCTGCGCAAAAACGATTACAACCAAGGCGAAATACGAAAATACAGAAAATTATAATGCTCTCGTAGAGAGTCGACCTCAAGACCTCCGCTTACTAAACAGGTGCTCTACCCAATTGAGCTACGAGAGCTTGTTGTGCTCTTGTTTCAATTCAAAACGGTTGATCTACCTCTATTTGCTATAGAATTCAAATATAACTAAGAATGGTAATTTTCTGAAAGTAAAGCTACGAAAGATAAAAACAATATGTATGTTTGTTGTGTCCCATAATTTTTCCTAGATTCTATTCTATTCGCGTAATTTTTCCTAGATTCTAATGGCTTGTATTGCAGGTGGCAAGGGTATATGGACATGGAAAGAGACACCAATTCTTTAGATCGATCTATTGCACATTTGCTCTTCCTCAGCTCTTCAGGCTCATCTGTAACACCTGCCCCTGATTCCTTGGCTTGAGGTCCCCTTCCAACGTAAGCTTTTCTACTATTAAACAACATTCATGTTTGACATTCTGGCCTATCAAACCTTATCCTGATAAATCAATGAACAGATCCATGGTTCTCTGAGTTGCTAGCTGGTGATGTCTGAGAACTTGATTTGCTTTGGAGAAATGCAGTTAAACGAGAGCGAAAAGTTGCCGATAACTGACCTTAAATACTTACTTCAAGACCGATGGTGGTGTCTACATTCAATCATGATGCTGGCCATGTATAGGGCCTGTCAACAATATGTTACAAGGTATTTTACATGCTTTTTGATGTTTTACTGGAGATGTTTCCAATCCATTTCGTTGCATCTCTTTGAATGGGCTTTCACAATAAGTTTCTTTTTATCTTCACTTTGTAATCCATCTTTCTGACTACCACTTTAACTCACAGGATCCGTGCACAATAAACCATTCTTCTGTATGCAGATTTTGAACACCTAATTCCATGTGAGAACGGAGCATTTTCTATAATTCTGATATCTTCAAGCCTTGAATTAGTTCATTACATGTCTTTCCCTTTTCTGGTGTGTAGGCAGGGCTTTTATATAAATGGTTCCTCTTTTCCTTTTCCTTCTTTAAATTGGGGATGCGATTTTGCTTACATAAAAACAACAAACAGATTTAGACAGTATTTGCTGAAAATTGTTGAAGTATTTGATTTTGCAAATTCTGCAACCTGCCAGCGAAATCCAAGATTGCTTGTTTTTATCCTTCCTCTTCTATTGGTGGGCTTATATTAATTTCCTCGTAGATAGTGAGCTCAGTAGCTGTTAATGTAGCTGGGGAAGCTGCTGAACATACTTTATTGATTCTAATAGGGGATTGTGTCATCCTAAAGATGAAGGTTTTTTTTCTTTCTGCAGTGAATAAGAGCGTATGAATGTACAAAGGACAATTGCCAACATTTCAAAGAGTGACAGCATAGTGGTTCTACGTGTTTCCTTTTCGTGTCAGGTAGGGGTGGAGAAATAAAGGGTTGAATATACTTGGCAATTGTAAAGTCTACTCAATTGATGGCTTAGAGTATACTCTCTCTCTTGAACAGTCAAGTGTTGAGATCTTGGGGGTTATAATTGGCGTATGAGAAACATTGTTAGTGTAAAATGATACACGGTAATTTTTATTTTTTGTGTATATGGCTATGTTTCGTCATTTTATGAGAAAGAAACATTGTTGTACCATGTAAAAGAATTTATGTGATATGTAAATTCTTTTTACCTATTTATCATTTACAATTGCTTTTACTTTATGTGTCTATATGCCATGCTATCATATGAGATACATATTTATCTAGCAAAACTTACTCGATAAAATATTTTCACCAGAAATTTATTGGATGGATAGGGGAGGTGGTAACTTTTTACAATGAAAAAATAATTTATGGAATTTTATGAGTATACTGCCTTAAATAATAAGTTTAGGGACTAATTAAAATTCGCACGGCTAGCATGGATTTTGGCATTGTCTATTTGGTTTTTTATGTCGGTTGATTTGTTTTCCTAGCATTTTGATTTTCTGAGCAGTGTAGAAAAAGTTATTTATTTTTAAGTGACAAAAAAGTTTTTAAGTGATTTTGGTATAGTAAACTAAAAATGTGATGAGCGTTGGTGAATTTACGATAGGCTTCTGCATAACACTCATTTCTTATTAGCTTTCCAGCCAGTGAATAAGAAAGGCAAAATACTGTATTAGACAATCATACAAGGCATTGGTTGTCCCTCTCCATTTTTCAGTCGTAACTTTTATATTCCATTTGTATTCTTGATCTGTGACAACAATGTCCTATGATCATAAACAAACCTCATTAAGTCGAGAAATTGATCTACGCGATGTATGATGAAGTCAACAGTAGGATCAAACTCCAACTCTCTAAATGAGTGTCAAAATTTTCTTTGGTTTTTGTGCATCAAAATTCCTCCTCAAGTCCACACTTGGCTTCGACCACTTTTACCCCTTTCCTAAATCTCCGCAAACCATTTAAAAAGCAAAATAGAATTTTTACCCTTCTTTCTGAACTATGAGTCATTTTTATTCTTACGACAGAGGTGGTCTGGATTAGCTTGAATGCACTGCTACAATTTCGTCGAGCATTGCTACCTCTCTCCAATACAAAATACCGTAACTCTGCCCACCAAAGTTAGGCAGATCTATTTTTTGCCCAATGAACTATTTGCATTTAATCATAAGATATCTGGATTTCTGACTTGATCCCTCAGAAAGAAACTGGCCTACTTGATTATCATTGAAAGAAAGTGTCTTTTCTAAGCAGCTGACTTTTTCTTGATAACTGTAGAACAGAGGTATGTCACCTCACCATATCATGAGTTACTTTAGAAAACTTCAAACAGTTTTTCGTTTACCATAGATCATCATTTTAACACTGTCAAGAAACCACTGGCACTGTTGTATGCTTAGGCACTATTGCATACGTTGGATTTGATGGAAGGAAAAGCCAAACAATCATTAGCTATAACGAAACTAAAAATGTGATTATTAACAGAAGAAATCCTTTCTACCAGAAGCACTAGTTGACTGCACCACTTCTTCCAAACAAAAAGTATCTAAAACCCAATTTCTCTTGAAATGTGATACATCTTGAGGAAATCGAACAAAGAGGCAAACGAACAAAGTCGCGGCACTTTAACTTTAACGCCAACCAGAATCTACATCACAGGTTATGCATTTTAAAAAGATAGCTGCAAGATTACTGCACAATTCCTAGATTCACTTCAGCCGAGTAGATCTGTTAAAAGTACAGAGTTGATTGATTATGCCACTGGAGGACCTACATATAATTCGACCCACTTGTTGTAGACTTGACTAGTCAAATTGCTGGCGGAGATGCATTTCTGTCTCGCTTTTCCATGATGCATGGGACGACTGCCCCTTCATCCTCTTATTCTTCTCCTTGTCTTTGATGGTAGAACCCTTCTTCTTGACTGGCTCTTCATCAGTGTCTACAGGCCGATCACTGCACGCTGGGCACACCATCCCTCTTGCGTGCGTGTATGTTTTGGGAATTCCACACCTCACGCACATCCTAATACAAGATGCATTTCATCAAAAGATAGTATATAAATGAAACTGCAATCGATACTCTCCATAAAAAAACTAGCACACAGTCACATTGTCATATAATGATATATAATCCTAATCACATCCTAATGCGGCATATACTTCATCCAATAGAAAAAAGAAAAAGAAAGTTCATTCAGCAGCCTCTAGAAAAAGAACTAATACGTACTAGGTGAAATAGAGGTGCGGTTCTTACTTTGCAGGGACTGCCCTACCCTGGAGGGAACAGAAATTATAGTGGGGTTCACAGTGTTGCCATGGCAATGAACACTTCTAGAAAAATTCAAGCTAATGCATCCAGGCGTCTAAAATTAAATGCATCTAGGCGTCTACATAAAGGGTGAAGCAGGATGAGAAAAGAATGAGCCCACTGCTTGACATATTTTCTATGCCATTTTTGGTTAGGGAAACATAAGTAAGGTAGCCAAGATGGGAGGCCTGAACTCATGACGCTTGAATTGCAGGTACCACATATAGGAATAGCCATATTAATCACTAAAATCTATCACCTCTTAGAGGGTTCGAGATAAATAGAAGTGTTGAAAAGCAAAAACTTACTTGCAGGATAACCTATCCAAAAATAAATTACTTTGCAGGATATAATCATGCTAGGATAGGATATTATGTATCCAATGGTTATGTATTTATGTTTTCCCGAACACTCTCTGCATGCCAGCAATTGATAATCTTATATACGCCACCGATGAAAACAAACAAAAAATACTTCTTGCAGAATCAGTAGCTGCTCCCTTAAGTTGTCAACCTAACTTTGGTTCCAAACTTATCAACAACTATAGAATTACACAAATGAACTGAGTATTGGTTTAACAGATCCAGTCCAACCATCAAGCAAGATCCTTTTTCTTTTTCCTTTTTGCTGATTTCTCGTGGCGCTAAGAGTCCAAATTGAAAACAAGAGAGGGAAGTTTTCAGCTTAAGAACACAAAGATAAAATCTCACAAGTCATCACCACTTAATAAAAGGAGAGATACATTAAAAGCAGAATCAAGGAAAAAAATTAAACAGCAGCGATGTTCTCTTTCATTGATAACAGAAATTGCATCATAAATTAGTCTGGTCACAGCGTTAAAGCAAAATGTGAACTTAGTACAACTAACAAAGCAAATGATTAACGTTAGTGCGAAGTGACTATTCCAGACAGCAAAAAAAAGACTTTAGAGCTTGACTTCAATGGTTCTCAGTCCCCTTCCTGCCCTTCTTTCCAGGCAGGCGGGGTCAGCCACAGGAAAAACATAGGCGAGAGTTTTTAATAGCTAGATTGACAAAATTGAGATTCAAAGGATATCAATACTAAACACTTCTGCAACCACATACTATACATGAAAATACATGCAGGAAGTTTTACATGGATGCTATTTTTTTAAATCTACTATTTCTATGTTCATCCTTCTCTGACAGTCAAGCTAATAAAAGGTGGTCTCTAAATCTTCACCAATATGTTATGTTCAATATCTTCTGCATCTACCTCAAAAGTTTACAACAATAAACCAACCAAAAACAAATTATGCTCCTCACTGGATCCAACAGCTGCACCTTTGTAAAAAGCATCTTTTGTTTACTTATGATTCAAATGGCTACAGCAGCTATAAATCTGGTCTCTATGGTAGATTGTTTATCTTATTTAGTAAACCCCCTACATTTCCTTTTATGTCTTCAATTTTCACCATCGCACAGCTTAATAACTTAGTTTGACTTATACTTATACACTGTTTAGTAATAGTATAAAAGTATAAAATTAAGTACTAGAGCTTGTTTATAAGGTTAGGAAAGGAAAACACATGACATTGTAATTCAAACTTAAGCATTAAATACATTTGAAATCTAGAGATAGTGAAAGGCGTATGTAATATTAAAATCTCTAGGCTCTAGTAGTGTGTCAACTATCAAAATTATCTAGTCGCACACGTATTTCAAATATAAATGACATTCTTGAAAATAAATTGTCTCATCTATTGTTTTTAAAAGTGAAAATCGCCAAAATGACAAGGTCCATGGAGTTTGAAGTGTAAAACAAGAGGTGAAGCCCATGCTTCACTAAAGTGAACCGCACAAGATACAGAAAATTAAAAATACCAAGCATATATAACTAATTCTAGCATTCAACTTACGATAATACTGACATTAATCCAGCTCACAAATTTGAGATTCAAATAATGGACCACTCAATCGAAATGATAATCCCTACCTCAGAAGCTCTGCCGCATCTTCTGCACCAGGATAGCTCGCAGTTGGCACAGGTTTGCCTCCTTGTACAGTGCCAACAGAAACATTTGCTTGACCAGTGGCTGTCCTTGGGATGCTCCCATCAACATCACTTCTGACCCTCTCGTGTATCCCTACTAACTGAGCCTTTGACTCCACTACAGCACCTATAAGGGTGAAGAAAAGAAAGGAAAATGTACAAACCGCCTGACCATTAGAGATTCTCCTTCATTGTCACAAAGATGACTAAACAAAAGAATAGGAACAAATAGCATGGTGGTAGTCGACAAAATTATTCAATTAAAGATACTTCCTAGTGCAAGAAATTGACATGCCCCATTTTAAGGAAAAGATTGTCAGTGACAGAGAAATAGAGCTTTTCTTGCCTCTAGGGAAATCAATAGTGGGCTACAAGTGGGTCTATAAAGTCAACAAAAGTTGATGGAGCAGTTGACGACTTGAAGGCTATATTGGTGGCCAAAGGATACACATATTGAGTTGAACCCTTTTAGAGATAGGATTTGTTTCTCTATCTTAGATTTTTTTTTTTTGATAAGGTAAATTGTATTAATCAAAAGGGAGAGAACTCCCGTATACAGGAAGTATACCAAAAAGTAGAGAATTTACATGATTTTCTACAAAAGACGCCCTATCTTCTATACAAGTAGGGGTTATATGAGTGCACCAAAAAGCGATTAAAGATAAAAGATTATTCTTAAGATGTGAAAAAGGAGACTCAATCCCCTCAAAAGCTCTCCTATTTCTCTCCCCCCAAACTATCCACATGAGAGCTAACGGGGCGAACTTCCACGCTTTTGCTTTCTTCTTCTACGGAAACCGGCCTAGCCATATGACATTTTCTTTACGGTGCTTGGCATCACCCATTAAACACCAAAAAGATTCAGATTGTCCTCCACAAAGCCGAGGACACAGGGCAATGCAACAAAAGATGATCAACTTCTTCCCCTGAGCTTTTACACATGTAGCACCAACTAACAAGTGTAATTCCTCTGTTTCGCAGATTTTCAGCAGTCAAAATCACTCCCCTCGCCGCTAGCCATGCAAAAAAGCACACCTTCGTGGGCGCCTTTGGAATCCAGATCGAGGAGTATGGAAAAGTGGCCTTCTCTCTCACCAACATACTCTAGTAAAAGGACTTTACGGTGAACAAACCATCGCCACGCAAACCCCATCTCCAAGAATAACAAGATGGTTGGGCCTGTCTTGCCCATAGCAGTGTCAACAAATCTTGGAGCTCCGCAATCTCACAATCTTACATGTTCCTTCTAAATGAGAGGTCCCATACTACCCTCCCTTCATGCTCCTTACGAATCTGTTAGACCATCAACTCTTTCTGGTTTGAAACTCTGAAGACGTGGGGGAAGGAGACCCTCAGAGTATCCTCTCCACACCACCTATGGTTCCAAAAGCTGATTCTCCTTCATCTCCCACCTTGTAAGTGATGTTGCCACTGAAGGCATCCCAATTCTTCATGATGCTCCTCCACATGCCACACCTGAAAGGTGCTGTGATTGCCTTGGTCCTCCAACCCCCTCCCGTGGAATCGTACTTTTCTACTATGACCTCCCTCCATATAGCATGCTCTTCTACCCCGAATCTCCACAACCACTTCCCCAACAATGTTCTGTTGAATACCTTAAGATCTTTTACTCCAAGTCCACCCACTTCTTTGGGGAAGTGTCCGTCTGCCAATTCACTAGATGAAACTTTCTAGTTTCATCCGCCGCATCTCAAAGAAAATTCCTTTGAAACCGCTCCAGTTTTTCTTTGATGCTTACAAGAGATTGCAACAGGGACAAGTAATAGGTGGGCATACTTGATAAAGTGTTTTTAATAAGCACTTCCTTACCGCCTTTTGACAAGTACCGTTCTGCCAACATGCTAATCTTTTTTCAACTCTTTCAATCACCGGATTCCAAACCGTAGTATCCTTGTGCGAAGCTCCCAATGGGAGACCCAGGTAAGTAGTCGAAAGGGAGCCCACCTTACATCTGAGAACATAAGACAAAGCATCAATGTTAGCAACCTCACCCATCGGGAAAATCTCACACTTTCCGAGGTTGATTTTGAGTCCTGATACTATCTGAAACCACTGCAGGACCTGCTTCAAGTAGGTCAATTGTTCCATATCGGCATCACAGAAAACCAGGGTGTCATCCGCAAAAAGCAAATGAGAGACTCTTCGGGCACTGAGCACCCCGATCGGAGCTGAGAATCCTCTCAAGAAGCCTCCGCCCCCCGCACGATACATCATTTTACTCAGAGCATCCATCACTAGAATGAATAGCATAGGGGATAGGGGGTCACCTTGCTTGAGACCCCTGGAGCTGCCAAAGAAACCACACGGGCTACCATTAATCAGGACAGAGAATCTGACTGAGGAAATGCAGAACTTGATTTATCCCCTCCCAAACCCCATCCGCATCATAATGAAATTCAGGAACTCCCAATTGACACGGTCGAAAGCCTTCTCAAGGTCCAACTTGCAAAGTAAGCCGGGTTCTCTATTTTTCCTTCTGGAGTCTACAAGTTTATTTGCCACCAAAGCAGCATCCAAGATCTGCCTCCCTTCTACAAACGCATTCTGGGAGGACGAAACAGACACATCAAGAACCTTCTTGAGTCTGTTGGAAAGCACTTTAGAAATAATCTTGTAAATGCTCCCCACGAGACTAATAGGCATGTAGTCTCTAATACAAGATGCACCTTCTTTCTTAGGCACAATGGTAATAAAAGAAGCATTGATACTTCTCTCGAAAATACCATTCACATGGAAGTATTCAATGGCTTCCATCAACTCCCCCTTGATGGTGTCCCAACATAGCTGGAAGAAGGCCAAGCAGAAACCATCATGCCCAGGAGCTTTATCACCAGCACAACTCGACACAACCTCGTGCACCTCCTCCTCCTTGAAAGCCCTTTCTAGCCACTCATTGTCTCCCTCCCTATGTGGTTGAACTCTATTCCCCCAAAGTCGGCCTCCAACTAACTTCCTCTTTGTATAGGTTCTCATAAAACCCCACTATTGCCCCTTTTGCCTCCTCCTTTCCCTCTCTATGAAGTTTCTCCTTCGATTTGCAACCGTCATCCAGTGGAAAAGCTTGGTATTCGAATCTAAACGCCGTGTTCGTGAAAAGTAGAAACATCGGACTGCAGACTCTATATCTATAAGCTATTTAAGTTGCATTCACTTTGGGTTACCTATCTTATGGCTACCGGATAACTCTCCCCGACAAGGCTTAGATAGATGAAAAGAAATCACCTAGGGTTTCTTATCTCTACTGAATATGAACCCCGATTTTCCAGGTTCACCCATCTCATTGATCACTAGGCTACACACTTTGTTACCAAGCCATACTAATAGCCGATGTTAAATGATAAATTGTTCAAGGGGCATTGTATAATTACAGCACCAATAAATACCATCATATATAGAATAAAAAGAAGTGTTAGGAGCTAGAAAAGTACCAGCTGGTAAATCATTCTTGTTTCTGCTGTACTTACGGCGACCATGTCGCGGCCCCTCCACCTCCTTTCCAGCTTCTTCAACACTGTTGTTCAAAAACTGCGGCGGCCCTGAAATCTCCAATTTCCAAACATAAATGTTTCACACCGCACTTCACATTACAACAAAATAACATAAAAAAGATAATACTAATAGTAATAATAATAAAAGGAATTTAAGGAAATTTTACTTCAGAAAAGGCAGCAAGAGCTGAAGGAAGCGAAGAAGATGAAGCAGGGTTAGGTTCAAATATGGGTTTGTATCGATTTTGTTGTGGAACGACGTCGTCATTTTCCTCGTCGGAGGATGATTTCTGGTACTGAGGTTCTTCTTGTTCTTCTTCCTCCTCCGCCGAGGAGTAGCCTTGTATGAGAGACAAACTCATCGTTACCGGTCGGCAGGATCCGAAAAAGATCCGAACTACAGACCCGAACTCGACCTTCGAGTTGAGAGTTTAGAGTTCAGACACTAGTAGTAGGCTGCAGTAGCTGCCAATTATCGTTTTGCCCCTTCAAAAGTCACACAAAGTACGAATAAATTTGCAAAATTGTCCTCAAACTATATCAAAGCTCTTTTTGTACCAAGCTAGTTTTGCTTAAAACATTGTTCAATAATCAATATTTCTTTTTTATTTTATTTTTTGGTTTTCCAAGTTTTTTGGTATCCATTTTAGATCCCATTAATTTAGATTCACGCCTCCCTTTTGGGGGGATAAGGGTTTCTGTCACGACCCAATTTCTCTTTGTTGGGTATCGTGATAATACCTAATCTTAGGGACTAGGTAAACCTAACATTTACTGAATAACAATAATAAATAACATCTAACAACTTTAGAAATGGAATTCACTATAAAATTTACAATTCCCAAAACCGGTAGTACAAGTCATAAGCTTTTCTGGGAGAAATTTTACAATGAATACATCACTGTTTCGGAATAGAAGAAACAATGGAAATAAATACATTAGAGGGTGACTTTGGAGCCTGCGAAAGGCCGACAGGTGTACCTCTAAGTCTCTAGCCACGCCAAGTACGAGTCTCAAAACCTACTCGATCCGAAGTACTTGGCTCTGCATAAAAAAAATATATGCAGAAGCGTAGCATGAGTACACCATGGTGGTACCCAATAAGTTTCAAGCCTAACCTCGGTAGAGTAGTGACGAGGCCAGGTAAAGACACTCACCGAACATCTAAACATGTGCATGATATGACATAAAGCTAACAAGAAAGGGATATTTAAAGAAATGCCAATAATAAACAGTAATCAAATTACAAACAGTAGTAACAATAAGGAAAACACGGCTGGTAACGAGAAATAACAAAGTAACTAGACAATGACATATTTGGAATGACAAGGGGAAATGTGCTCAAGTAGGGAAAACGATGTCAACTCAACCAATCAAATCGTTTCTAATACACGACTCCAATAATTCCAATTCTCGAAATATCATGCCATATATCACATCTTTCAACCTTTAACACATACGACACCTTGTGCCCACATCTTTTCATTTCACCTTGCATGGCAAAATTCACATGCCACTCAGTACATGATATATGTGACAAATGATAATTAGGATGTTCAAGAGACTTTATGTATATATGACAAAAGTAAGACTACAGCTTCTGAACTAAGTAGGAAATCAATGAGAAAAATGAGTTTATTTTAGAAATTATTTGGGTAATGAAAATAACTTTTTTCAAATAAATACAACATCAGATAAGCTATTGAATTTAATGTAGGATTTATTGAATTATAAGTTGAGAAATCAATTTAAGTAAAATACGACAACTGGTAGAAAATAGTAAGTATCAAAATAAACATCGGGTTTTAACTTAAAAGTCACATAAGGTAGCATGATATTAATTCTTTTATTTATCTAAAGTCACTATATTACTAACAACTCAGCAGGACAGGAGGCAATGACTCAACGTAGTAAACTCACCTAGAAAATCAATTTACCAGAATAATAGTATTAGGAAAAAGAACTCAGGAAATGACGGCAAGGCGTTAAGTCAACGACAATAACTCTTCCTCAGAAAACAGTAAAGAATCGGGAATACAAATTCTCATTATCTCGTACGAAAGAACCGAAACCAATAAAACAAACAGGGAATACAAACACAAAATATGTTGCGGCGCGCAATCCGATCCGATCCCATCACATAATATCAATATCAAAATTTATCATTATTCCACTATATCAATTCACTCTTATTACACCTATTGTTGCGCGCAACCCAATCCCACCGTATAATATCAATATCATGCCAATACAAAAAATATGTTGCGGCACGCAACCCGATCCCACCATATAATATCAATATCATGCCAATACAAAAAATATGTTGCGGCACGCAACCCGATCCCACCATATAATATCAATATCAAAATTCACCCTTATTTCACCATACCAATTCACCCTTATTTCACCTGTTGCCGCATACAACCCGATCTCACCATATAATAATGATATCATAATATAAATATCCTTTCTTATTTCACCATCTTATTTCACCTGTTGCGGCGTGCAACTCGATCCCCCTTACAATAATATAAATCAATAACAACAATTCAGTAACTCTATTTACAAGAATTTCTACAATCAAGAGTATCAATGTACAATAACGGAGGAACCACATAAAACCCGGAGGAACACAACAAACTTTACAAAATTTCCAAACATGTAAGGTACATGATAACTAAGCATGCAATCACAACAATTAGGACATGTAGCAGATAAGTACAAGACATAGAAGAAACTCAACAATTAAGCGGTAACAATACAATAAGGAAGGAAGTAACTTCAACTAAGGCATATAAGGCCAAATAACGAGCAAGAAGTAAAGTTAGGTGTTAGCAACGTCAGATAAAATATGTAAGAGTAGCCTGACAACACATATTATGACAATTCAATTAAAGGCACAAGAAGACACTAAACAATCTAAACTAGTCAAACACCACATATAAACGGGGTACTCACTTGTCACCTTGCGTACACGGATTTCACATAACAAGGTAGCACAATTTACTCAATTCTTAAGAGATAGTTTCCCCCACACAAAGTTAGGCAAGACACTTACCTCAATTCGGCCAAATCAATACTCCACTTAGCTTTTCCTTTACAAATTCACCTCTGGTAGGCTCAATCTAGTCAAAGGCGACTTAAATACATCAAACAATGCAAGAGAAAACAACTTCAATTAACAAAGCTATGATCTTTATACAATTGTAAAAAGTCAACAAAAGCCAACCTCCCCCCCTCCCGGGCCTGCACCTCGGAACTCGATAAATTTATAAAACTCGAACACTCATTTCGATACAAGTTCAACCATAGCAAAATTATCAAATCCAGATACCAATTTGTCCTTCAAATCATTATTTTATATTTTGAAATTTTTTATTATTTTCCCCAAATTTTCCTTTAGATTCTCATGAATTTTGATGTTAAATCTAAGGTATAATCACAAAATATATTTGAAAATTGGTTAGAGGAATTTACCCAATCATTTGATACAAAAATCCTCTCTCAAAATCGCCCATTCTTGGACCTAAGGTTCAAACTATGATGAAATGAAGCAAAAACCCGAATTACATAGCTGAAAACAAGCTGCAGATGTAGCATTTGCGATCTAGAGTGCGCAATTGCAAACCCTCGCAAAGCGAAGAAGCCTTCGCAATTGCGAACAAGAACATGGCTGGAAAAGGTCGCATTTGCGACAAAAAGTTCGCAATTGCGATAGAGATGTAAGCGAAGAAGCCTTCGCAATTCTGAACAAGAACATGGATGGAAAAGGTCGCATTTGTGACAAAAAGTTCGCAATTGCGAACTGGGCATCGCAATTGCGATAGAGATGTTCGCAATTGCAACCACACCAAAAACCAGCAGTCTCCCCGACACAGAAATGAGCATAACTCCCTCATAAGATGTCTAAATTCGACGATTCTTTATGATATGGCTCCGTAATTACGATACATATCTAATGGTTCAATAAAAACTGAAATGGGAGTTCAAAATATTTGCTCAATGTGGTACTATTTATGCTTAAAGAAACGATGACAAAGCATAAAAAACAAACGCAACACAACCTAAACCTATCTGAAACTCACCCAAGCCACTCGAGACCTCGTACGAACATACAAAAAGTCTCGTAACACAACACGAACTTGCCCGCATGATCGGAACACCAAAGTAACCTCTAGAATCATGAATCGGACGCCAAACCATATGAAAATCACAATGAACTTCAAGAACTTCTAAAATCGCAACCGAGCGTCCGAACCATATCAAATCAACTCCAATATACCAAATTTTGTAGGCAAGATTAAAATGATGAAACGAACCTATTCCAAGTTTCGAAACTACAATCTGGACCCGATAACCTTAAAGTCAAACCATGGTCAAACTTAGAAAAATTCTAAACCTTTAAATTGCCAACTTCCGCCAAATGATGCCGAAACCTTTTAGAAACATCCAAATGAAATTTTGGGCATACGACCAAGTCCAAATTCACCGTCCAGACCTACCGGAACCGTCGAAACTCCGATCCGAGGTCAAATACTCAAAAGTCAAACCTTGACCAATTCCTTCAACTTCGAGCTTCTCAAATGAGAGACACTCCTGAAAATCCTTTCTGAACCTTTCAAAAACCCGAACTAACGATGCATGCAAGTCATAATACACTGTTTGAAGCTACTCATGATCTCAAACTGCCGATCCAGGCACAGTTGCTCAAAACGACCAGTTGGGTCGTTACAGTTTTGTACCAAAATTCATTCACAACTCAAACTTTGAAATTTTTATAGTTAATGAAAAAGTATTGGCGATAATAGCATAGTCAATAATTTTAATGTTGTAAGATTTACTCCTTTTTGAAATATCAGATTTATGACTATAACATCAACTTTAAAATTTTTAATAAACTTTATTACATTTATAAACATATAAAAATAGATGAAAAAATACATATAAAAATAGGTACAATAGCATAAGTGGCGCTTCTACCTGTTCTAGTTTGTCATCCTAGTCCCCGTACTTGCGATTTTTCTGAGTGAATACTTACACTCGTTCAAATCTTGTATAATAAATGCTTATGACTAGAGGCTGAGGGTGCGTGTAATACAATCTCCTACTATCAGTACATTCCATGAACAAAATTTTACATATACATAAAATATGTAGCCTAAACCCAGGAAATAACAAAGTAAGCTATCAATCCTAAACACATAATATAAGAGCTAACATTAGAACAATTACGACCACAATCATAATGGTAGCAACACATAACTTAGACCTCCCTTGTCTTTGTTGGAAATATATTTGATTATGGAGAATAGGATTTATCAAAGCTTGAGGCATGTCAAGGATATCCTTAAGGATATTTCGTCCTACAATGATGAATAAAATTAGGCGTATTCCCCAGGATTCAACAAGTTCTTCTAGTATAAAATTAGGAACAAAATTAGCAAAAAGTTCAAGAAAGAAACCCAGCATATAGGAGGAAGAAGATGCTTCAGAAAGTTATTTTAGAAAGTATGTCTTTAACTCTTCAAAGATCATTTATATAGGCGTTGGTTTGACTCTATTAAATGTAAATAATTTATTAAATATGTAACGACATGACCGGTCATTTTTGAGCTCTAGCACGTCGTTCAGTAGTTTGGGGTCCTGAGCGACTCCATTTCAGGTATTATGACTCGTAGGCGTGGTCGGAATTGAATTCGGGAAAGTTTAGAGTTGATTTGGAAAGAAAATTCTCATTTCAGAAGTCTTAAGTTTGAGAAATGGACTAAGATTGGAATTTTGAGTAAACGACCTCTGAATTAGGATTTGAAGGTTCCTACAAGTTCGTATGATAATTTCGGACTTGGCGTATGTCTGGATCGGGTTTTGGAAAACCCGGGAGCGTTTCGGCGTATATTGCGGAAGTCAACATTTTTGAAGGAATTTCTTTGGCTTAAAGCGCATTTTAGTGATGTTGATGTCCGTTTGGGATTCCGAGTCTGGGAATAGCTTCGTATAGTGATTCTAGAGTTGGGGGCGCGATCGGAAGTGAAATTGGATGTCCGTAGGTCATTTTGAAGTCATTTGGCTAAAGTTAGAAATTTGAAGGTTTTGAATAAATCCGACCGGAAGTGAAAATTTTGATATCGGGGTCGAAATGCAATTTCGGAAGTTGGAACAGGTCCATAATGTCAAATATGACTTGTATGCAAAATTTGGGGCCAATCAGACATGATTTGATAGGTTTCGGCATCAGATGTAGAAGTTGGAAATTTCTAAGTTCATAAAGTTGGAATTTGGGTGCGATTCGTGGTTTCGATGTTGTTTGATGTGATTTGAGGCCTCAAGCAAGTCCGCACTATGTTTTGAAACAGATTGGTATAATTGGACAGGGTCCCCGGGGCCTCGGGTGGATTCCGGGTGGTTAACGGATAAAGTTGTGAGTTTGAAGAAGGCTGGAATTTTCTGTCATCTGGTGTGACCGCACCTACGAGGATTTGGCCGCAGGTGCGGCTATGGCACCGCAGGTGCGAAGGATTGATGGTCCGGCTAGGAGCGCATGCGCGATGGTATTTCCGCACCTGCGAGGTCGCAGATGCGGGTTATGGGGCGCATGTGCGAAGTTGGCTCGAGTTGAGGAAAGTTGCAGGTGCGGAGGTTTGGTCGCACCTGCAGAATCACAGGTGCGAGTGTTGGATCGCAGGTGCGAAAAATGGCCTGGGCAGAATGTTTTAAAACCGAGAATTTGTGGCCATTTCTTCATTTCTTCTTTGGTTTGGTCGATTTTGGAGGAGCTTCAAGAGAGGATTTCTTCATGCAATGTCAAAGTAAGTAATTTCTTCATGTTTTTAAAGTTAAATATAAGTATATGCATGGAATTAGACATGGAAATTGGTAGAAAATTGGGAAATCTTGAAGAAAACCTAGAAATGGTGATTTGGATTTTAGCCATGAATTTGAGCATGAAATGTAGAGTAAATTGTATATTTGAACTAGTGGAGCTATGGGTAGACTATATCTTCGAGAAATTTCGGATTCCGGGCACGTAGGACCGAGGGCATTTTGGTCAATTCACTAAGCGGGGTTGGGAAATTATATAATTTGGAATGGTTGCAAATATTAGAGTATATTTTCATTGGTTTGCCGTTATTTGGATAGTTTTGGGGCGACGTGCGTCCGTTGGAGTCGTCGGAAGGGTTTGGAAGCCGGTTATGTAATTTCGGAGCGAGGTAAGTCTCCTTTCTAACTTTGTGAGGGGGAATTGTCCCCCTAGGTGAATTAATTAAGTATGTGCTATTATCTTCGGGGGCTACGTACGCACGAGGTGACCGGAGTCCGTGCGTAGCTACTATTATGCCATGTCCGGGTAGCCTCAGACCCACTAGCATGCCCTATGTGTTGTACCCGTGATCCTGCCAGTATTACTTGACTGCTAATATAATCGAAATCGTAATTTTATATCTAAGGAGGACTAGAGTTTATTTTCTTAATCATTTAGAAAGAGAATTGACTCCTCCGTGGATATTTGTATACCTGATAGGGTTATGTTATGGAATATTATTAAACTTGGCATATGAGTTTCAAAACAAAGATTTGAAAAGCTATACTTCATGTTCCTTTAAGAAGAATTTTACCACTTTCCTGAGAAAAACTGCTTCTTGATAAAAATGCGTATTTGTTATGTGAATACGTGTAACTTTGGGTGCCTGAGTCGCATGTATGATTTGCGAGCAGGATGACCCTGTATTTATGTATATTTATACGGGGACCCAAGTCGCAGATATGATTCGCGAGGGGGGTAGCCCTAGTATTATGTATAACCGCGTCGTATGATCGATTCACGAGCGGGGCAGATAGATGCATCTATGGCTCGGGCCGCTCGACCCTCGGCAATGCACAATTTATTATTGTTGGTCCGCGCCGTTCGACCCTCGGCATTGCTTGCGCATGATATTTACTGCGTATTTGCTGTGATTTTGCCTGATTACTGGCATGAGATTTTAAGATGTCAACTGCAATGACAGAGATTTAAAGTTATTAAAGATTTTTTTTGGAAGAAGTTGTTCCTTCCAGTTGATTATTTGTTATTTGATCATATCACCCATGTTGATTAATTGGTATTAATACGATGAAGATTTAAAGTGTTAAAAGTGGAAAAAGTTGATATTATTTATTCTCGATTTTTAATAAATTGCCTATGATAATCATGCTTAGCGTCACACTTGAATATACTAAATTGACCTTTAACAGGTGTCTAATTTGACCTCTCGTCACTACCTCTCTGAGGTTAGGCGGGCGACTTACTGAGTACACGTTGTTTTCGTACTCATGCTACGCTTGTTGTGCATTTTTATTGCACAGGTACTTTCATAGCGATGCGGAGGATTTGGAGACTTAGGCGAGCTGCATCATCCGGAGGCGATCCGCAGCTGACAGAGTCTCCTTCATACTGTATTACATTATTTTTAATTTCCTTGTCCACTTGTATTTCGGACAAGTTTTGTAGAAATTGTAAAATTCTTATAAATTGCTCATGTACTTGTGACACCGGGTTCTGGGATGTGTTGGGATATATTTGCAAAAAAAAAATTCAACGGATTTTATTTAGTTAATATGTGATAAAGTGAAAGGAAATGATTTTTCATAAATGATAAAACAGGAAATTATTTCAATTAATTAATGATTGGCTTGCCTGACAATGATGTCCGGCGCCATCACGACCTTATGGATTTTGGGTCGTGACAAAATAATAAGTAATAATAAAAAGAAAAACTTTTCCCAATCAAAATAATACACATTCCCTTTTGAGATACCACTAATTTTTTCAACAATCTCCCACATATCTCAAAAAGGATATTAAAAATGAGAGAGTGATGTGGTATGTCTCAATAGCTAGGAATTCTATTAATCTATTTTCTTCTTTTTTTGAATCTTTTTCCTATTTTAATTTTTACCTCATTAATTAATTGAAAAGGCACCTCCCCACTAGTTAAGGGTTAAGGAAATAACTGTTATGTACCTTTACCTTACTTCAAGTCCTTTAATAATAAAACGTTCAAAGAATGCAAAATGTCAGCATTAGGATCAGAAACAATTTGTTCCTTTCTATATATTAAATTAAACGTCCTTAAATTCACTTGCTATTAAGAAAACGAAAATCCCGAAAGTCCTTGCAATTTCGCATTCTACTTCAAAGTTGTCACAACCCAATTTTCCTTCCGTTGAGTATCGTGATGACACCTACTATTAAGGACTAGGTAAGTCTAACATTACTGAATAATAACTATAATAATAATAATAATAACATTTAAATGCTTTCTGAAATGAACTCTCTATACAATAGACACATTCTCAAAACCCGATAGTACAAGTCATAAGCTCTACAGAGTTTTACTACAACTTTTAAATACAACTGTTTAGAAATAAATAAAGACAGTGTATGAATCAAAATAGGAGGGTGACTCCGAAGTCTGCGAGCACTGTAGCAGATTTACCTTGAGTCTCCACAACAGCAATCGGCGTTGCTAGCTAACGGTCAACCGACTACACAATACCTGGAATCTGACAAAAGTGTGCAGAAGTGTAGTATGAGCACACCACAGCGGTGGCCAGTAAGTATCAAGACTTACCTCGGTGGAGTAGTGACGAGGAATAGTCAAGACACCCACTGGTCTAGTAAACTGCACAAGCATAAGTATAGGAACAACATAATCTAATATTCTACATAAAGACTACACAATATGACTAACAATACAGTTATTTCAATAAGAAAGAAAACAACAAGTATCAGCGGAATACCATGAAATGACATAGACGAGTGGATGGAACACAACCTAAATTTGGAATCACATATACAACAAGGAAAAGTAATAACTCAGCAATTACAACTACTTTTACATCAGATTTTAGTATAGGTGTTTAACGGATGGACCGGGCCGGTCCGGGTTAAGAAAAAAAGGTGACCGGCCGGTTTTCAATCCGAGCCGATTACCGGTTTTTTCAAACTAGGTTTAACGGGTTCGGGTCCATCCGGGTAAAAAATGAACGGAAGGGTTACGGGTCCGAGGGACCGGGCCGAGTTAGTGTTACTTTTTTATTTATTTTTTGTGATTTGTATAACTATCATAATTTATATTAATATAAAGTAAAAATATAAAACAAAAAAATAATCTTATAAAAAGAGTGTTTGAATAAAAGGATGCAAACACTATGAAGTCTTTATATTTGAAATTTTGAATATTTCATTAAGAATTTAAGATAACAGAATACAATGAAGATGGAAAAAAGTTGCACTTATAATTTGCAAGTGCTTTTTTTATTTCAAACTTACAAATTGAAGTTTACATTTAACAACAAGTAAATTAATGAAAAAAAGAGTAAATTCAAAGGTTTTGCGTTGCCTTAGTAAGTTCTTAGTAAGTTCTTCATAATCAATATGAACTTCTTGTCCATCTTCTGGAGTGTTAAATTCAGATGGGTTATAAATTCAGATGGGTTACCATGTGTTAATATATCTCCAAGTTCCTCATCTTCTAGTCTATCAACATCTTCATTTCCCTGATTTCTTCGTTCCGATGTAATCCAATCTCTGAATTTGGAAAATAAAATTAGTAAATAAGAGAAAGAGTTGGAGGGAGTGTACCGAATTCGGAAATAAATTGAACACTTGATGATTTCGTAACTCCAATGTTACCACGATGAAACGTCAATTGTTCAAAGTTTGAAGTTCAATTGTTCAAATTTCAAATAATAAATAATACGATAAATTAAATTTCAAAAAATGATAGCCAAATAGTTGATTGCACTTTAGGTGAAGAATGAGAGAATAATAATTGAGAATATGAGTTTGAGAAATTAGAGATGAGTGAAGAAATGAAGAAGAAGGGGGGAGGGGTGTATTTATAGTTTTTCAAAGGGAAAAATTAGTAATTACTAAAAGTGTTAATTTTTAAAAAATATTGCCCAAAAAGGGCTAGTTTTGCGATCCACCCGTTGGGCAACGACCAAATTGAAGCTGACCGTTGCCAACGGTCATATCACTTTACAAAAAAAGTTCAGATTTATAGCCGTTGAACCGGGCCGGGCCGGTTAACCGGTTCAATAATATTTTTCGTTGTCCGGTTAACCGGATTTTTTTTAAATGGACCAACCCCTCTAACCAAGCCCACCCGGTCCTCTAACTACCGGTCCGGTCCGGTCCGAAAATGGGTCAACCCGGTCCACTTAACATGCTTAGGTTTTAGTCAACTCCACGAGGTACCGAACCTCGGATAAATCACAACTCACGGGTCCCAGTACCTGAACCCTAAGTTTTGGCATCCGGTGCCCTCATCTCAGCTAATAACTGCACGGACGACTCACGTGCCAAATAGGATGATTTTCATATAGAAAGAAAGTACAACAAAGGTATCCATACTCAACGACCAACAAAGAAGCCCCTTAATTCGATAAGAGAGTATATACTTGTGCAAGTGTCCTAGCATAGTTCAAACCAGATGGTAAGCATAAGAAAAATGATGTTTTAGACGTCAATACCACACAAGAAGATAGATTAAATTGTGTGGTACCCAATTTTCGAGTGCTGTCTCTCTAGAAGAACCTGGTTCTTCTTGGTGTTCCAACTACTACTGTTGCGGAATAATAAAAGCAGTAAAGTAAAAACACAGAGATTTTTACGTGGAAAACACCTGGCTCAAAAGGTGAAAAAACCACGACCTACTTCTCAGTAAGATTTGCTCAAACTCTTCACTAAAACTCTGAGCCAAACGGACTTACAAAATAAACTCTTTTGTAATCCTAGGACTAACTCTAATCCCTTCGTAGTAACTAGCCTCTAGCTAATTTCTACAAGCTTCAAGTTAACTCTAACTTGAACAATGTGTACCTATTACAATTGCTTCTATGAAAGCTAAAAAGATACAATATTAAATCGCCTACTACAAGCAACTAGACTCAATGACAAACAGATGGAACTGGTTCTTCTAGCTGGTCTATATCCTTTGTATCGCACAGTAATTCTGCTTGCAAAATCTCTAGGAATTTTGCTTTCAATTCTTGATAAACTTCTGCTTTTGTGCGTTGGCAATTCAAGTAAGAATACTTCAATTATTTATAGAGTCAGCCNTTCCTTCCTTCGTTACTGTCCTTGCTGAATTCAACTTCTATTCTCTTATCAATTTGTAACCTTTTCGCATTAGGAGACACTCTCTTTGTTCATTGATACTTCACAATCGCATTCATCTCCTATGCATATACGGTTCATGTGACAACGCGTCGGGTCAATTATGTGTGCTTTGATGGACCTGGTTCAACTGGTCAGATATTTGTCAATCTTCAAAACTATGTAGTGACTTGGGTCAAACAAATTCTCCCTTTTTGATGATGACAAACTCTGTGCTTCTCCCTGTATACACTTCAAACACTTTGTATGTTTTTAAGCATTTATCATAGAGAAACCAGGTTCATTAGGTTATAAATATCACTTGAAATATAAAAGCACATGTCTTCCCCCTTTTGGCATCATCGAAAAGTTTGCAAAATGATAAACTTACTAGAGTTGTTAACAATTACTCATGGCCATTGAGGCAACTGCAGGTGCAAACATGATTAATCATCATAAGAAACCAATAAATGTAAGCTATCTAAGAAATTGAGACAAGTCAATAACAAAACAGCAAAAATTCATTGATTAGGAACGAACATTAAACACCATACAAAAAAACAAAAAACAACCATAACCATGAGCAAGACAGAATAAAAACAACAGAAACACGTCCCGAACAGGACACTGAAAGGGGGTTTAGGTAGCTCTGGACAACCTAAGGATGGGAAGGTGCAGAGGAGGTTGTGGTCTTGTTTTGTAGAAGAGAAATCATCTAGTTAAGAACACCCTCGTTCTTTTCCTTCTCTTTTTCTAATTCAACCCTGAGAGCATCCCGCTCAGCTTCAACCTCAATCAAACGAGATTTTAAATGAAGGATCTCCATATCCTTGATCTCACTTTCCTGCACCAGAGTTCTGACTTTGCTGTTGACAAGCTGCTTCCTAGATGAACCAGGTTCATCTGCGGGAACATTGACAGTATAATTGCAAGTCAGCAAAGTATCCTTCCCAAAATAGTCCTTGGCAGTAGCCATCTCAGTATTTTTCACAGGAACATCAAAATGAGCAAGCATAACTGTCAAAATAAAACCATATGGGATTGCATGTGCTTTTGTTCCATTCACAACTCTGTCCAAGAGTTGGATGATGAAGGCTGGCCAGTTGATCTGCTTTCCCCTATACAAACACTCCATCAAGGTCAAATCCATATAGTTGGCTATGTGCCTTCGTTCTTGTCTTGGCAGCAAGAACTTGATGACAAACTCGAAGAACAACTTGTGCTCTGGCTTCATTTCACTTTTGTAGACTGGCCTGGGTTCAGTTTCACTTTCATTGTCACTGAAGAATCTAGTAATGTTGATTACTGAGGCTATCCCATCCAAATTAGGCCATCTTTGCCTAGTATAATCTTCGTAGCCCTCAGCAGGAATGTGCAGAATTTTTCCCAGTTCTTTAGCATCAAAGGAGACTTGAATTTCTTTGACTGTGGTAGTGACCCTGTCGTCCTTGACCACTTCATTACCCATGAACTCCACCAGTTCAGCTATATCCAACCTTCCTTCCATGTGAAGGACCATGTTCTTCCACCCCTGAACATCCAGTATGTCCAGCAGGTATCGCATCCCAGGTTTCTCGAGATCCTTCAACAACTTTCCCTTCAGAATTGTTCTTTTTCCAAACAAGGTGATTCTTTCAGTCACCTCACCAAATTCCCCCTCATCTTCTCCACTCCACTCTTTATCATCATCTTTCCCAACGACCTTCACTTTTCTTTCCTTGGACCTTGTCCTTTTAACAGTTCTTGTAGGTGTGGCAGACACTGTAGCTGACTTCTTTGAAGAAGCCTTAGCCCTTTTTGATTTTGGTGCCTCAACCACAACATGAGTAGTCTGCTCCTCATGATGGACCAGGTCCATCGTATCCTCTTCAACCACAACAGTCTCCACAGGCTCTCCTACTTTAGCCTTTCCCTTTGCAGCTTTCTTTTTCTTGCTCTCTAGCAGATCCCTCTCAAACATTTGTTCCTCCTCTCTCACAGCACTACGTGTAGCACGCACCTTAGGAACATGAGCATCAGCAGCTACAAAAGCTTTCCTCTTCTTAGAAGGAACTGGGTTAGTAGCCTTCTTGGACTTCTAAGTCCTCCTTTTCTTGGGGTTATAAGACTCCCCCAGTTTCCTTAGCCTGTCAGCCAACATCTCTTCCCCAGATGAAACATGTTCATCTGCTCCTTTCTTCAAGCTTGCTAAACCTCCCATTGCTTCCTCGACTACACTTCCTCCTAACTCTGTGACATCTTATCCAACCTTCTCAGGAATGGGACCACAGATAGCCAATGTGGTATCATCCTCCCCAAATACCTTTCTCTCAAGAAATTTACATTTTCCCAATTTTCTTTGCCTACTCGGCGCTTCAACATCAACTACTGACCCAACCAGAATAAACCCGTTCTCAACATTAACAGATTCAGAAATAGCATCAAGATTACCTTGTTCAGAATTTGATGAACCAGGTGCTTCATCCTCGTTGGCTGATTAAAAAGATTCACTTGATGATTCAAAATTATTATCCTTTTCAGCCTGCATAATTTCCTCCAAGAATCTTGCATGGGACCCAGAAGCCACTGATTTTCTGGCAAGGACCTTTACACGACGGCCACAGGGGGGGGGGGTTAGGGTTGGATGTGGGTTTGGGAACATAAGGGTTTTCAGGGGTTGAGGTTCTTTCTGGTGATTGAGAACTGTATACAGATGGAGAATTTGAATCTGATTCATAAAGCCCTCTATCATAATCACAATTTGGCGATGAAGAAGAAGAAGCAGGTGGTGGTGAAGACATGATTACGAGTGTTGTTAGGAAGAAAAGTGATCAGTTTTGGGTTTGAGACAAGTGAGATGAACTTGGTTCGACGGTTACTTTATGAAGAAAAGAGTAATGATGACCCTTATATAAGATATGGCTATTAATTATACAACGACATAATTTTTATTCAAGTGGGAGTCTAATAATTTTAGGAGTGTCATTGATTAGACAGTTAAGAGTTCCCTACCTCTAGGCTAATTGAGTACTGATGGGACTACTTGGAACGGGTTCATTTAGGGATTAGTACAAAGAATTTGAAGTGAACCAAATATAGATAGAATCCTGCTCATGTGTGACTGAAATTAGTTCAATAATTGTATGGAGATGAGCACGTACCTTGTCAGTCAGATGAACCAGCAAAGATGAACCAGGTTCATCGTGTTAAAGTCCTTAATTTGCCTCAATTTACAAAGATAGAGAAACATTATTAGCAACCAGGGAATCATATTAATACATGGCAAGAGAGTATGACAGTAAAGTCATGATGCTGAGCAATGATTAGTCTGGTTGATTATCTATGTTAGTGTTTCTAGCCAAAAAAGTTTTTCATTTTTTTTTCAATTTTTGTTTTGTTTTTTGTTTTCAAGCAGGTGATTTTAATCATCCCTAATTCAAGCATGTTTCTCTCAAAACGCTCCCTACTCAGTGCTTTAGTAAAGATATCTGCAATTTGTTGATCAGTAGCACAAAATTCAATTGAGATCATTCCTTTTTCATAGTTATCCCTCAGGAAATGGTGCCTAACATCTATGTGCTTAGTTCTCTTATGATGAACCGGGTTCGTTGTCATACTAATGGCACTAGTGTTATCACATAAAATAGGAATACATCCTACATCTATACCAAAGTCCATGAGTTGTTGCTTGATCCATAGCAACTGAGCACAACAAGAGGCTGCAGCCACATATTCAGCCTCAGCAGTAGACAAAGCTACTGAATTCTGTTTCTTGGTGGCCCAAGACACAAGACAGGAGCCCAAAAAGTGAGCCATGCCTGAAGTACTCTTCCTATCAACCAGGAAACCTGCATAATCAGCACCAACATATCCTACAAGGTTGAAATTACTACCTTTAGGATACCAAAGGCACAAATCAGTGGTGCCTTTCAAATATCTCAAAATTCTCTTCACTGCAGTGAGGTGGGAGTCCTTTGGATTTGCTTGAAACCTAGCACACAGTCTGTCACGCCCCATTTCCGGAGTCGTGATGGCGCCTGTCGTGGAACCAGGCAAGCCACCCATTTTATCTAACTAAATACAATTTCCAATAAAATATCATTCTTAACAAGTCTGTGGATAAAAATAATAATAAATCAAAATTTGGAAACCAGTTTATGAAATTCAAAACCCAAATCCTACAAACCCCGGATCCAGTGTCACACAGTCATGAGCTGCTAGTATGTAATACAACCAAAAATAAATGACCAATATAGTCTAAAAATAAATACAACGGTAGAAAAGGAAGAGAAGAGGAGATCATGGTCGCCAGCTGCTACCTCATCAACTCTGATGAACCTGCTGCTACTCACTGACCAGAGCTGAATCCCGTTGTACCTGGATCTGCACACAAGGTGTAGGGGGTAACGTGAGTACACCAACTCAGTAGTAACGAAACCTAACTACGGGCTGAGAGGTAGTGACAGACTAAACCTCTGATAATTTGAACAACAATATATAACTTGGACATGACAGTAATATATCAGGAAATAAACACGCTGCATCAACATATGTCTGTAACTTTGTATGCTAGCATGAATTCGTATGGAATCAAGAATGATGTATACTCAGTAATCAAATTCTCATAAGGTGGTCCACTCAGTACTAGAATACGGCCTTCCGGCCCAGGGAAAGTCCATCCCGGATATTACATAACACAAGTGACACAGTCACCTAGTACTGAGGAAAAAGGCCGATCCAGCCCCCACGGAGAAGATCCATATCCGGAACATAATACCCACGGAGGAAATCCATCTCCGGAACATGAGACCCACAGAGAAGATCCATCTCCGGAACATAATACTCGGACAAGATCCATGTCCAGAAAAATCCATCCCTCAATATCTGTGCGCTCACTGGGGGTGTAAAGACGCCGGAGGGGCTCCTTTCAGCCCAAGCGCTATATCAAGACAACAAAGGCATGATTCCAGGGTCACTGCAGTGTGCAATCCGACCTCATAACTATCTCAAAGCCAGGCTCCAAGCCTCACTCAGTCAGTACCTTCCAGTCTCACTCACAATGCTTTAACATATGAAAATCATCCCAAACCAATGATGATATAGAATAAACTAGCAACTTATGAGACTGAGGCATGAAACATATACTATAACAGAACTGAGTACATGAAAACAATAATCGTAAATAGAGACAAAAATAATCGACCGTTCCGGTCTGAACATATCGGCGTGAAGCCTTAACATTTATACTTAGCATAATTTCTATTGCGTTCAAGGTAAATACAACCTTCACAGTCTAAATACCAACCTGAGATAACCATCAGACAGTGCCATAGGATGAGCCAAGCTACAAATATTTGGTGTACGCCCGCATGCCCGTCACCTGGCAAGTGCGTCACCTTAATTAACATCGAATATCAAATAGTTGGGGGTTTCGAACCCTCAGTTCCAAGTTTGGAAGCGTTACTTACCTCAAAACCAGCTAATATACTACTCTGCAGTGCCCTTGCATCTAAATTCAGCCTCCGAGTGCTCCAAATCTACCAACAATCAGATGTATATCATTATAATATGCTAAGGAACTAATCCCAAACGAAATGTATCAAAAATACTCAAAAATCCCGAAATTGGTCAAACCCGACCCCCGGGTCCATGTTCCGAAACTCAGAAATTTTTATACCAAACTGTTCTTCATCATCTCACGAGTCCGTACATATAAAGAACACTAAATTCGGAGTCCAAATGAGCCCTCAAATCCCCATTTTAAAGACTCTTAATCCCAAGCCCTAATTACCCATATTTACACTGATTTCCCCCTAGTTTTCTACCATAAATTCGACCTTTAATCACATATAAGCGAGTTTAGAGTCCAAAAACCTTACCTCAATGAAGAACTATCGAATCCCCTCTTCAAAACCCTTCCAAAAGCTTCAAACCCGAATGAAATATTGAGAAAAATGGCTAAAATTCGCGAAGGCACGCTTTTATACTTTCTGTCCAGTGGGTCCTCACCTGCGACCACTTACTCTCCCCTATGGAACCTCACCTGCGGATCCTAGGTGCGCACCTGCAGAAAATCCCAAGGACTCTAACTTCTGCACCTGCGATCGACCTCCCTCACCTGCGGCCTCGCAGGTGCGGCAATTACCTCGCACCTGCGGACTCTTCTTACTCAGCCAACTTCCACACCTGCGGTGCCATGTCCGCTCCTGTGGAACCTCACCTGCGGCTCCCCATCTGCAGGTGCGAAACACCAACAACAGAAGCATCAGTAGTGACAAAACCCTTCCAAACTCCCCGTTAACTATCCGAAACCATCCCGAGCCCCTCGGGACCCCAACCAAACATACTGACACATCATATATGATCATTCAAAGTTAGTCGATCCTCCGAAACATCAAACACAACATCAGAACCCCAAAAACATGTCGAATTCAAGCCTATGAGCTTTGAATTTTCTAAATTCCACCAACAATCTCGAAACTACCCAAAACAACTCTAATTAACCTAAAATTTTGCAGACATATCCAAAATGACATTACGAACCTATTCCAACTGTCGGAATTCCATTCCGACCCTGATAGCCTATTTTCCACTGCCAACCACAAATCGCCAAAAACTAACTTTCGGCAATTTAAGCCTAATTCTACACCGGATATCACAAAAATATTCCGAAGACACTCCTAAGTCCCAAATCACCTAATGAAGCTATCTGAGCCATAAATCTACATTCCGAGGTTGTTTCCCAATAAGTCAAATCTCAGGACTTTTTCCATTATAAGGCTATCTTTAAATACTAAGTTACTGAATTCTCATTTAACCATTCCGATTTCAAGACTATCGACTCTAACACATCAATAATAGAATAAATAATCCATGACAAGTCAATGACAACAATAAAAATGCAAGTTCTACGTAACGACAGACCGGGTCGTTACACAGTCCCACTCTGAACACAATATCTGGTCTGCTGGCGGTGAGATATAATAGAGACCCAATCATCCCTCTGTATAGCTTCTGATCAACGGATGAACCAGGTTCATCCACATCCAATTTTATAGCTGTGGCTATGGGAGTGTCTATTTCCTTTGAGTCTTCCATTTTAAAATTCTTGAGCAATTCCNCATACTCATCTCAAACTCACTTCCCATTAGCATAGCAAATTCCTTGCTCAATTTTTCAGAAGTCTCCCCAAATATAATATCATCCACGTATATTTTCACAACCAGGAGATCCTTACTCTTTTCCTTTAAGAACAAGGTACTATCAATTTTGCCTCGTTTGTACCATGCTCTTGGTGCTTGTTTGAGACCATACAGAGCCTCAATTTTGCCTCGTTTGTACCATGCTCTTGGTGCAGGAATTTTGATAATCGTTCGTACCATGCTCTTGGTGCTTGTTTGAGACCATACAGAGCCTTGTCGAGTTTGTATATGTGGTTAGGTGACTCCTTGCTTTCAAAACCTGGAGGATGCTTGACAAATACATCTTCCTTCAGATAGCCATTGAGAAAGGCACTCTTAACATCCATCTGATGAAGAGTGAATTCCATGTGTGCAACAAATGCTATAAGAAGTCTGATTGCCTCCAGTCTTGCCACAAGGGCAAAGGTCTCATCATAGTCAATTCCCTCTTCTTGACTATACCCTTGAACAAATAGTCTTGCCTTATTTCTTGTAACAGTTCCATCCTCATCGAGCTTGTTCCCGAAGACCCACTTGGTGCCAATCACTGATTTGTCTAGTGGCCTGGGTACCAAGTGCCATACTTGACTTCTTTCAAACTGATTCAGCTCTTCTTGCATGGCATTTACCCAATCAGCATCTTGTAGGGCTTCCCCAATGTTCTTTGGTTCGATCATGGATAGAAAGACATCCTACACACACAGATTTTTCAAGGATGATCTTGTTTTGATTCCGGATGTCAAATCTGTTATGATGTTCTCAAGAGGGTGAGAACTTTGATATCTGTGTGGTTTGAGTACCAGCTGTTCATTCCTAGACAATTCCATGGTGTCTTGTTTCTATGGAGCAGGATCAGGCCCAGGTTGCATATGTTGAATTCCCCCTGTCATGTTGCTTGGGGTAGTTGAACATGGTCCATCACCTGTTCCATCTTCCATGTTTGCTTTAATTGTTTCACTGCTTCTCACCAGTCCAAGCTCCTCATCTTCTGGTTCCTGTCTCTCAACAAGAGTGTTAGTTTCATCAAAGACAACATGTACACTTTCTTATACACACATAGTTCTTTTATTATACACTTTATAAGCTTTGCTATGTGATGAATATCCCAATAATACTCCCTCATCACTTCTGGGGTCAAATTTTCCTAGGGAATCTTTGCCATTATTATGCACAAAACACTTGCACCCAAAAGTCCTAAGGTGGGATATGTTGGGCTTTCTCCCTTTAAGTAATTCATTTTTCTCTACCAGAGGTATGGTCATGCATATATTGATTATGTAACAAGAAGTGTTTATTGCTTCAGCCCAGAAGTTGTGAGGTAGTGTGCTATATAGAAGCATGGTTCTTGCCAAGTCTTCAAGAGTTATGTTTTTCCTTTCAACAACCCCATTTTGCTGTGGAGTTCTAGGAGCAGAAAAGTTATGATTGACACCATGTTCATCACAGAACTCAACAAACTTAGCATTCTCAAATTCAGTACCATGGTCAGATCTTATTGATGCTAGTTGATGTCCTAATTGATTTTGAGTTTTCTTGACAAATGAGGTGAACATATCAAATGCTTCATCCTTAGATGCCAGGAATAAGGTCCAAGTGAACCTTGAATAATCATCAACTAGCACCATCACATATCTCTTACCACCTCTGCTCAGAGTTCTCATAGGACCACACAGATCCATATGAACCAATTCCAACATCCTGGTGGTACCAAATATTTTCTTACTTTTGAAAGAAGACCTTACCTGCTTCCCCCTGGAACATGCCTCACAAACTTTGTCCTCCTTGAACTTAATGTTAGGAAGTCCTACCACTAAGTCGTTAGAGACTAGTTTGTTAAGCTGAGTCAGACTCGCATGACCAAGTCGTTTGTGCCACAGGAGGGGATCACTGTCCAACACACTCAGGCAAGTGAGTTCATTTTCAGACAGTGTGGACAAGTCTATGATATAGATATTATTCATTCTCTTTTCCTTCAAAACAATCTTGTTAGTAAGCAGGTTGATCACAAAACATTTTATGGAAGTGAAAGCGACAAGTGTACCTCTGTCACACAGTTGTGACACACTGATTAGGCTATATTTCAAGACATCTATCAGATACACATGTTCAATGTATCGTGTGTCATCCTTACCTACCTTTCCAACCCCAATAATTTCACCTTTCTTTTCGTTTCCAAAGGACATTTCCTCCTTTGAGACTTTCAAGTGAAAGGAACTGTTCCATGTTCCC
>ML423034.1:0-23999 GCA_005239525.1 Nicotiana knightiana | reverse complement strand
CCTTTTTCCATTCTACTTCCCACTGAGGACAGTTTTTGATGAGATGGTCAGTCTTACCACATTTGTAGCATCCCTCGTTGGTTGGCCTTTCTGAAGCTTTTGCTTTGTTGTAGTTTCCTCCTCTAGAGATGCCCTTCTTCCTCATGAGAATGTTTATGAATTCTTTGGTAATCATGGTCATCTCATCTTCCTCCAGATCTTCTCCCTCAGTGATTCTTAGAGCTAGACTCCTCTCCTTCTTTGGACCATCCATCTTCATTGTCTGCCTTCTGAGTTCATAGGCAGTGAGGTTTCCAATCAGCTCATCCAATCTCAGGGTTGCCATATTTTTGGATTCCTGGATAGCAGTGATTTTGCTTTCCCAGGAAATAGGCAAGACCCTTGTTAGGATCTTCTCAACCCTGTCCTCTTCAAGAATGACTCTTCCAAGAGACTTTAGTTCATTAGTCAAGGTTGTGAACCTTGTGTACATCTCTTGGATAGTCTCTCCTTCTTTCATAGTGAAGTTTTCATACTGAGAGTATAGTAGAGTACCTCTTGACCTTTTTACCTGAGGTGTTCCTTCATGGGCTACTTGCAAGGTATCCCAGATCTCTTTGGCAGTGGTGCAGCTTTGGATTCTGCTGTACTCGTCTGGACCTAGTCCACACACTAGCCACTTTTTGGCCTTTGCATTCTTCTCCCATTTCTTTAGATCCTCAGCAGTGCAATCAGCTCTAGTCTTTGGTATATCTATACCTTCAGCAGTCTTCATCATGGTAGGTAGAGGACCATCAGTGACTATGTCCCAGAGTTCATAGTCTTCTCCAATCAGGTGGTCCTTCATCCTGTTTTTCCACCAAGAGTAATACTGGCCACTGAAGAGTGGTGGCCTTGCAGTTGATTGACCCTCCCAGTTTCCAGGTGGTGCATTCATTTTGATCTTTTCCAAGGTGTTAACCTTATCAAGGATAACCCGCTCTAATACCAATTGATGTGTTAGACGTCAATACCACACAAGAAGATAGGTTAATTTGTGTAGTATCCAATTTTTCGAGTGCTGTCTCTCTAGAAGAACTTGGTTCTTCTTGGTGTTCCAACTTTTACTGTTGTGGAATAATAAAAGTAGTAAAGTAAAAACACAGAGATTTTTACATGGAAAACACATGGCTCAAAAGGTGAAAAAAACCACGACCTACTCCTTAATAGGATTTTCTCAAACTCTTCACTAAAACTTAGCCAAACGGACTTACAAAATAAACTCTTTTGTAATCCTAGGACTAACTCTAATCCCTTCGTAGTAACTAGCCTCTAGCTAATTTCTACAAGCTTCAAGTTAACTCTAACTTGAACAATGTGTACCTGTTACAATTGCTTCTATGAAAGCTGAAAAGATACAATATTAAATCGCCTACTACAACCAACTAGACTCAATGACAAACAGATGGAACTGGTTCTTCTAGCTGGTCTGTAGCCTTTGTATCGCACAGTAATTCTGCTTGCAAAATCTCTAGGAATTTTGCTTTCAATTCTTGATAAATTTATGCTTTTATGCGTTGGCGATTCAAGCTAGAATACTTCAATTATTTATAGAGTCAGTTGTTGAGTTTGTCGTTCAGTTCTGGTACAACTCTTCCTGGGAGAAAGAGTTCGTATTAAACTCAACTTCCTTCCTTCGTTACTGTCCTTGCTGAATTCAACTTCTATTCTATTATCAATTTGCAACCTTTTCGCATTAGGAGACACTCTCTTTGTTCATTGATATTTCACAATCGCATCATCTCCTATGCATATACAGTTCATGTGCCAACGCGTCGGGTCAATTATGTGTGCTCTGATGGACCTGGTTCAACTGGTCATACATTTGTCAATCTTCAAAACTATGCAGCGACTTAGGTCAAAAAAAAGGAAAGGAGACCACGTAAAACGTTTACCCACAACTATCACAAGAATAAGCTCACACAGGTAAGTATACCACTACACAATATCAACAACAAAAATTCCCCCAGGCTAACATAAATCATCACAAATCAATCCCTGACACAACCCACCTTGTTTCGCCACATGTGCAATAATAAAGTAAATGTCTACTTTGTCTCGACACACGTACATAATCATGTTCCCACCTTGTCACGCCACATGCGCGACCCACATATATATATATATCTCGCCTTGTCACGTTGCATGTGCAATTATCAATAGTAACAACAGCACGACAGAAACCTCGTGCAAACCACATATCAATAACTGCACGACAGAAACCTCGTGCATCACAATAACCACAACCGTACGGTAGAAACCTCGTGCATCACCACAACAAGTACAATAGTAACAATGACAATAATACAAAGTACGACAAGTAATGCAACTCCAGAAATTTAGATCGCAAAGAAACGATAGAACCAGTTCACAAGAAATAACCGCGGTAAAGAATGCTAGGAGTAAAGAGAACAACTCAAGAAGGGAGAAGTAATATGTAGCAACGATTCCACAATATAAAAATTCAACAATAAGGGAGCTAACACAAGTCAAGTAGTTCCAAATAAAGACAAGTCAACTAAGATATGGGATAACTAAACTTCTTTTAAGGTTGAGCATTACGAGGAAATTCAACAATTCAATTAAGGATAAGCAACAGGAAGATAACCATAAACTCAATTAAGACTACACAATTATAGGATGAGAGATGATAATTTCAAATAGAGATAAGCAGTTATGAAGAGATAGCATGAATAGAAGAGGTAAAACCTTCAGTTAAGTCAAATAGGAAATACGAGTGAATCCTAAAGCAAGTAATTCTAATTCAAGCATGAAGAGGAGAAACGAGTAAATAGGAACTCAGCCATATCAAGAACAACTTCATACTCAGTGAATATACGGACCTAAGAATTCTAAAAGGCCAACTTTCCAGAAATAAGTCCGAGCACCCACTTGTTACTTCGCGTATACAGACTACAATTAGCATAGAAGACTCAAACTGTCACGACCCAAAATCTATCAAGGTCGTGATGGCGCCGGACACCACCGTCAGGCAAGCCAATCATTAATTAGTTGCTAAAATTTCCTGTTATAACATTTTTGAAATCATTACCTTTCGCTTTATTACATAATAACTGAATAAAAATCCGTTAAGTAAATACGATGGTTTAAATATTCCATTCTAGCAAATAAATCCCAAACACATCCCAGAACTCGATGTCACAAGTACATGAGCAAATTCTAAGAATTTCAAAAATATTACAAAGCTTGTCCGAAATACAAATTAGACAAGGAATTTAAAATGGAAATAAACACAATATGAGGGAGACTCTGTCAGCTGCGGATCGCCATCAGATGATGCAGCTCGCCTAAGTCTCCAGACCAGCCACGTCACTATGAAAGTACATGTGCAATGAAAAATGCACAGCAAGTGTAGCATGAGTACGAAACAACGGGTACTCAGTGAGTCGCCCGCCTAACCTCAGAGAGGTAGTGACGAGAGGTCGAATTAGACACTTGCTAGATTTCAATTTAGTATATTCAAGGGAGACACTAAGCATGAATGTCATATACAATTTATCAAAAATCAGGAATAAATAATATCAACTCTTTCCACATTTAACAATTTAAATCTTCATCATTTCAGTTGAGAATTTAAATCATAATCCGGGATAAGAAACATCAGACTTATTTCACATTTTACACATAAATTCTCCTTCCTCATAACTGGCCATCAAAACTTCCTTAGGCCGATAAACATGTATAAATCACAGTAAATATGCAGTAAATATCATGCGCAAGCAACGCCGAGGGTCGACGGCCCGAACCAACATAAACATAAAATGTAAACTGCCGAGGGTCGAACGACCCGAACCATAGATGCATCTAATTTCGCCGCTCGCGAATCAATCATGCGACGTGGTCAACATAATAATAATAAGGCTAACCTGCTCGCGAATCATACCCGCAACTCAGGTGATCATATGAATATACATAAATACAGGGTCATCCTGCTCGCAAATCATACATGCGACTCATGCACCCAAAGTTACACATATTCACACCAATAAACCACATTTTTTTTCTTATCAGGAAAATTAGTTGTTCAATGAAGTGATAAAATTATCCTTTTAATAAACATGAGTATCACATGAAGAACCAATTGAAAGCATCACATGATAATTTATTGACAAGGTCACCAGTACAACAAGTAAAGCATGCTAGTGGGTCCTAGTCTACCCGGACATTGCATAATAGTAGCTACGCACAGACTCCCGTCACCTCGTTCGTACGTATCCCCCGCAATCAATAACATGTATTCATTTAGTTCACCTAGGGGACAATTCCCCCTCACAAAGTTAGAAATGAGACTCACCTCGCTCCGAAGTCCCATAACCGGTTTTCAAGCCCTTCCGATGACTCAAATCGATGCACAACGCCCCAAAACTATCCAAATAACGACAACCCAATGAAAATATACTCAATATTCGTTAACAATTCAAATTATAAAATTTCCCAACTCCGCTCAGTGAATTGACCAAAATGCCCTCGGGCCCACGTGCCCGAAATCCGAAATTTCTCGAAGATATACTCTACCCATAGCCTTACTAGCTCAAATATACAATTTACTCTAAATTCCATGCTCAAATTCATGGTAGAAACCCGAAATATAATTTTCTAGGTTTTCTTTGAAATTTCCCAATTTTTCCACAATCTTTCATGTTTAATCCATGCATATAACTTGTATTAATCTTAAAAACATGAAGTAATTACTTACCTAGTGATGCTTGATGAAAAGTCACTCTTGAAGCTCCTCAAAATCGTCCACACCAAGTGAAAGAATGAAGAAGTGGCCCAAATCCCATTTTTTTAAAACACTGCCCAGAGAAACCCTCTATGAGATCGCATGAGATGCTTTGCGATCGCATAGGCCAACTATGCTTCCCCAGATTTCCCCTGTGCGTTCGCATGCCCTCTCCCGCGTTCGCACAGGCCAACACCCAGAAGCCCCTTAACACATCCTTGTGCAATCTCACAAAAACCCCTGCGGTCGCACAGGGCAATTCCCTGCAGCCTCAATTTTCCCTTCTGTGCGATCGCACAACTACAACTGCGATTGCACAAGACAAATTTACAGCCCCTCAAATTCCTTCTCCGCGATCGCACACTATGGGCCGCGATCGCATAGCTCACCAGTGACACCAGCAGGTAGGGGGAAAATGGTCCGAAACCACCCCGAAACACACCCGAGGCCCCCGTCCAATCACACGACTCAGTCCCATAACATCCCACGAACTTGTTCGAGGATTCAAATCACATCAACCAACGCCAAAATTACGAATCGCACCAAAATTCAAACTTTATGAACTTGGAAATTTCAAACTTCCACCTCCAATGCCAAAACCCGTCAAATCACCTCCGATTGACCCCAAATTTTGCACACAAGTCATATTCGACATTACGGACCTTCTCCAACTTCCGGAATCGCATTCCGACCTCGATATCAAAACTTCAACTTCTGGTCGGATTTCTCAAAAACCTTCAAATTTCTATCTTTAGCCAAATTACTTCAAAATAACCTACAGATATCTAAATTCACTTCTGATCGCGCTCCCAACTCAAGAATCACCATACGAAGCTATTCCCAGGATCGAAATCCCAATTAGACATCAATATCACTGAAATGCGCTTCAAGCCAAACTTAGGAAATTCTTCTAAAATGCTATCTTCCATAATATGTGCTGAAACGCTCCCAGGTTACCCAAAACCCGATCCGGACATATGCCCAAGTCCGAAATCATCATACGAACCTGCAGGAACCTTCGAATCCTGATTCGGAGGTCGTTTACTCAAAATTCCAATCTTAGTCAATTTCTCCAACTTAAGGCTTCTGAAATGAGAATTTTTCTTTCAATTTGACTCCGAACTTCCCGAATTTCAATTCCGACCATACGCACAAGTCAAAATACCTGAAATGAAGCTTCTCATGACTTCAAACCGCCGAACGGCGTGCTAGAGCTCAAAACGACCGGTTGGGTCGTTACACAAACCCTAAGGGAAAAATCCTCCACATAAGGTTAGGCAAGATACTTAACTCGGAGAAGACAAACCGATACTCTAAAATGAACTCCTCGGGTGAAAAGACCCTCCAGACGGCTAATCAAAATAACTTTAATACACAAATAAAATTCATAAGGAACTATTCCGGATCATAAAGTCAAAATCTTTATAAAGATCTAGAAATCGACCCAAAACTCGACCCCCGGGCCCACACTTCGGAACCCGACAAATTTTACAAAATCTGAACACTCACTCTGATACGAGTTCAACCCTACTAAAATTATTAAATTTTAATACCATTTCATCCCCCAAATCATGATTTTTCATTTTGAATATTTTCTTCAAAAACCAACATTTTTCTCAATTCAAAACACAAATTAAATGATAAAAATGAAGATATAATCATGGAACATATTGAATACTAGGTGAAGAACACTTACCCAATCGATTTGCTTGAAAAACCCACCAAGAATCGCTCAAAATCGAGCTCTACAAGTCAAAATATGGTGAAAATGGCCTAACTCTCGATTTTGAAAAACTTATATTCTTCCCAGATGACTATGTATCGCGAACGTGGAGATAGGGTCGCGTTCGCGAAGAAGAAAAGAATGAGGCTTTGAAGAAGACCCTTTGCGAACGCGAGCTAAGGGATGTGAACACGAAGGATAAGAAACAGAGCTTACGTGAACGCGGGATGAATGATGCGAACGCGAACGCGAAGAAGAAATAGCCAACAACCCAGCTCCTAATTTCCACTACGCGAACGCGAGGGAACATATGCGAACGCGAAGAAGAAGAAAACAGACTTTCACGATCGCGAACGGTACTATGTGAATGCGATGAATAAAAATAAGGCAGATCAACAGGACACTACGGAAACGCGACTGGTACTACGCGATCGCGAAAGAGAACACCAGACACCAGAAACCAGCAGTCCAAAAATAGAAGAAATTGGCATGTAGCTCATCCGAAACACACCCGAGGCCCCCTGGACCCCGTCTAAATACACAAAAAAGTTCTATAACCTAACAATGACTTGCTTGAGGTCTCAAATCACATCGAATAACACCAAATATACAAATCGCACCACGAATCAAACCATGAACTTTCAAATCTTCCAACTTCGAAAACTCGTGTCGAAACCAATCAAACCAACCCAGAATGACGCCAAATTTTGCAGGCAAGTCCCAAATGACATAACAGAGCTTCTCCAACTCTCGGAATTATATTCTGACCCCAAAATCCCAAAAGTAAATAATTAGTCAAACTTTCACTTTTCACCGAAATGCTCCAAATTACCTTACGGACCTCCAAATTCAAATCTGGACGCACGCCTAAGTTCAAAATCACCATACGAAGCTGTTGAGATCATCCAAAATCTATTTTGGATCCGTTTACACAAAGGTCAAATCCCCCCCGCTTAAGCTTCCAAAACTAAAATCCTTCTTCTAATTCAACTCTGAATCATCCGGTAACTGAATCCAACCATGCACGCGAGTCGACACACATAATATGAAGCTATAAAATATCTTATGCAGCTGAATGAAACTTAAATTCTCAAAACGATCGACCAGATTGTTATAAAAGTCCAACGAATTCACAACTGGTGGAATTACTCATGAGATGTGTTAATTTTTATATTCTTATTTCAATCGTTTTCATTTAACTTTTTGTTGTTTCATTTGTATGTGTCTTCATTAATTCTTAGAGAAATACTTTCTTCATGATGTCATCGGGCGGGCATCAACTGCGTTTTTTTAACTTCTCTACAATGGAGTGCTATTTCGATATGATTTTGATACATATCTCTTTAAATCTTCCAGCTTTTCTAATTTCGTGCTACTTTCGAAGAATCAACGTATGTGATTTTTCTTTTTATGATGCATATAATGACTGTGATTATATATTTAATGGTTATTAATTATGATGCAGAGGAAGGATTTTGAAATTACTGATAGGAGTATATGTTTCCATTGTTATTTTGAATCGTTTTTCTATTCGGTACTATTTATTAGGATATTTTAGCTTTGGTCTTTTTTTTTCTTCATATATTTGCTTCAAAATAAAAATCAAGAATCATGTCTTTTAATCTTCTTATTTAACCTCCCTCTATTTCTCTTCCAAGAGTCATTTCTTTTAATCTTCATAAATAGCCTCGCACTTTCTTCCTCCTGCCCTTCACCAAATAAAATCTCATGTTCCATTCATAAAATCTTCCGTTATTAATATCCTTTTTGTGTTGTTTATCTTTATATAATTCGTTTGACCTAGAACACAGTTCATTTAATAGTGCATATTTGATCAACTAATTACTTGTTATTACCAATATGAACCTATTTCATGGGATCTCCAATCCCATAGGCTGGGATACCATCATTGTTGACATTTCTCAAATTGAAAAAAGTCTCCACCCCTCGTTATTTCACTTATAAGTCAAAGGATCGGCCAAATTCTCTTTTGACTACACATAATATGTATAAAAAAATTCTCATCTCTAAGTAATTGTTTTATCCCATTATGTCTCAAGAGTGTGTATATATACTTTGCATTGAAAGATTAGTTTTCTTACCATGGGCATTGCACCTTGGAAATCCTAATTCATCGACAAAAATATTATCGGTTTAATTCCTAGTGGAATATTCACGAAGAGATTGTTGAATGAGCCTCATTGTTAGGCAATTCCAATACCATAAAACCTCACCAAAAGGTGATCACACAATAGCTAGTGGGTTTATTTCCTCACATGTATGAAAGATTTAATATCATCACTGTATCCTTCTAATACGGTGAAAAATTCACATATAGAATACTAACTCATAGTATTTCTCAAGTAAGGCATAAAATCATCTCAAATGAAAAGAAACTTGGCTTCCTTACAAGTGCCTTTTGAAATATCTTTCAACACAATATAATAATTTATTTTCTTTTGGTATTTTCCATATTCAGATAAGAAAGTAAAATCTTTTAAGAATCAACTTAACTTCTACAGAAATATCTCAAATTAATAGAAAACGGATCATAATTCAACAATTTATTCACCTAAATGACTATGAGACCCGAAGCAAAATAATACTTAAAAACAAGAAATACAATATATATTTTTTATCTCCGAATATAAATTTTCACCACAAAAAATCTCAATTTTGTAAGGCTTCATTACAATAATTTTAATAAAAAAAATTCCTCATTATTCCCCTAATGATCATGCTACATAACTGTGACAATATATTCTCGGCCTCCAAACTTTCAAAATTTTTAGGTATAAGGAGATAATTGATCATGCCCAACTCTAGTCCTAAAAAGGATAAGCGGTCGCTGCAAATATAATCCGGTCTAAAAGTTCGAAGTCGAATCCCACAAAGAACTAAGGTTTAGCTACAACTATTGACTATCACTAAGAAGACAAGCTCGAACAATTTTGAAGTTTTAAATATTAAGATTCTTATATCTAACTAATTAACTAACAAATTAAAGTAGTAAATTAACAACTAAGGATACTAAGGGTTGGAGAAAAGGTTAAGGAGGTCTAGAGTTATGATTTTCCCAATTGTCGGAATCCTTCCCGCTAGGTCTTCAATAATTTCGCCTAAGTATTCTCTACCGATCGTGAGTACTTCGGGTGTCGTAATTCTCTCTCGAGCAGTTACCATAATTTAATAGACATATTCTCTCGAACTATGCTAGATGACACTAATTCACCGCTCACTACGATCGCACCAAAGTTTCGTTATCTCTAGTATCGCCTTTAAACCCTCCGTATTGATCTCTCACATACGTTAGGAATGATGTTGTTCAACAACTACCTAAATATGTACCCTCTCTCAAGCTTACACATTAAATAAGCACAATCAATTGATGACCATTCAGTAAACATGTAGTTGAACAAGCCTTTGAATTTTATTTTATTCTACTTGTTGATTTAATGTGTATCCAAGCAATACATATTGATCTCTCACATATGTAGTTGAACAGTAAACATGTAGTTGAACAAGCCTTTGAATTTCTCTACTTGTTTAACTACGTGCTTATTTCAGTTGATTGAATAGCTCTCAATTGACTGTGCCTATTTAGTGCGACTTGCTTGGAAAATGGAACATATGTAGGTAGTTGTTGAACAACATCACTCGTAACGTATGTGAGGAATCAATATAGCATAGTTGGGTGTGATAAAATTTTGGCGACCTTGCCGGGGAACTAACAGTGTAGCTGTAGGTGTACATATTGCTAGGTTTCAAGTTTGAACTTTTGTTTTGTTTTGTTTTGTTTTGTTTTTTATTATTTTATTTTGTTATACTTGTTGATTTGAGAAACATGGAATCTTGTAATTATGAGATTTTTTATGTTGGTAATTCTACTTTTGGTCCTCCTTATGCATATTGTGGAGAAAATCACCCATGGCAACATTATCAAAATATTTCCGAGAGCGAGTTATGTGCACCAACTCAATGTTATGTGTGGAATGTGTGTGATATGTGTGGTGGTCAAGATGGGCACTTTCTTGGTTGTGCTTATATTTTCTATCTTTCTCTAACCCCTTACTATGATGGTTCTACTTTTTCTGCTAAAGTTAATAGGAACAAAGAACCCAGGGAAGCTGACCTGAATGAGATCAAAAATATGTTAAAGTGTTTCATGGAACAAAGTAATGAGAAACAATTGTAAATATAAAGGTATAAGATACTATCCAAAGGAAAGGGGCAACTATTCATAACTTGGAGGCACAAGTTAGTCAATTAGTTGTAATAGTTAATGCTCAATAAGCTAATATTGCGGATAGTAGCCAAAAGGAGCATGCGTTAGATGCATCAATTGAGGTGCTAATGGAGGAGGCCAGAGTAGAACACCAACAATCTATCAACCTAGAATTTGAGGATGTCGATGTTGTAGAAGAGATACTAGAGTCAACCAAGGACATTGAGCATACATAGTTAGTTGATTCTAATGTCATTGGTATTGAGGATGTAGACAGTCCCAATGTTCATGTGGCTGAGCACATTGGTCCACACTCCAAGTATTTTTTCACATTGTGTTTGGATGACGATATAGAAATAGATTCATCCGAGTCACTTGAGAAGTCAAGGAATAAGGTGCCTACATTCTGGAATTCATCTTGCCAGAAAGTCGGGATTACACACCTCATGTAAAGGCCAATAAGTGCAGAAAACTACATTGTTTCCTTGGGCCTGTTCGATTTGTTCCACCACTCCAGGATCATAATCATAAGCTTGAATCAAAACTTGGGGTTCAATTCATAAGCTCAGGGTGGAGGCAAAAAGTAATTCGCATCGTGCCACGACGTTAAATAAAGAGCTTGTTGGGAGGCAACCCAACTTTACCGCTTTTTATTTTTTATTTTTTTATTTAATTACTTTTTTTTAATTTTTTGTAGTGTAGTTTTTTTTAATGTTGTAGGAACATGGAAAGGAAAGCCAATGGAAGGAAGAAAAAGCAAACCATATGGTTGGAACTAAGTGTGAGGTACCCGCGGGAAGGACCAGGCTCGGCAGAAGTCTGAGTATCCCATAAGCTGCTGATGCTTCGAATTTTGGCCAACTAGGGAGTTTCTTTAATCCTCTTGTTATTAGTGGTGTGTATTAGGGACAATGCACAATTTTAAGTGTGGGATGAGAAGATTATCTGGGTGAATTTCTATGATATTTTAGTTGTGTTAGTTTAACTTAAAAAAATTTCTTTGGACTTTTCCTAACGATGGATCTCTTGGACAGCTTTCTTGAGGGATTAAGGTCCAATAAAAAAAATCCACAAATATTTTTTTAGTCGTAGGTAGATAATAATCGCCCTTCATTTTTCTTTTGGCATCGGTTCTTTTCCAGAGGATGTAACTTGAACCGGGTAGTTTTTTATTTTTTTATTTTTTAGGGAATCGAGGAAAGAAAACTTGAGTGTTGTTATGTGCCTTTGACCTGTTTGGTGCTAACATAATTAGGCCTTAGCATACAAATTACCTTCCTAATATGTTTTTATGAAAATTGATGCCGTGAAAAATTGAATAGCCGGTCTGTGACGCTTTCTCTCAGTTACTTGACTCATTGTTCATGTAGTGCTTTATTGCTTAATACTTCTTAACTTTGTGATCACTTGCCTAAACTTGAGAGCTGGAATGGAAACGTCCAGATTGGGGTCATGTGCATTGTGTGATGTGAGATGTTGATTACATTATGTGCTATCATGTATGTGTCTAGATATTTCCCCGTGTGTTAGTTGAAGCGAAACAAGTAAGCTTTTGAGTCTAGGAGATGATGTAGGCATTTTTCTGATTGTCCATTGAGCCATTATGCCTCCATAAATAAAATAATCCATAGATAGCCTATTTGAGCCTATAAGCTTTTTCTTTGGTACCCACATTACAAGCCAATTCTCATTTTGTTCTTAATTAAATCTTGTTGAACCTTTACCTCCGAAAGCACTTAAGTTGCTAGAAGAGTAAGGTGAGAGTTGGGATAGATTTTGAGTGGAACCATAGAAAGGCCAAAAAGTGCATGTATGTTTTGGAAGATCATCCGGGCAACCTAAAAATTATGAAGAGTGTTGAAGAAAAAGAAAAGCAAAAAAAAGTATATAGAAGAAAAAAGGTATAGAGAAAAGACACCTCCTATTCACCGTGATCCGGGCTAGTGAATGCATAGTTGTGCTTAAAGAAGAAGGGCCAAGTTGTATATGATTTCGTGGCATTGCTTGAATTGGTCATGAAAAGTGTGTATTTGAAAGTTAAGTGTAGTGTATTAAAGTGCTTAGGAAGGTTGGTCACTATATCCAAAATATGTCCTACCCGTCCCTTGGCCTACATTACAACCCGTAATGACTTAATTGATCTTAGACTTTGCGAGCTTGGATTAGTGGAGATATAAACTATGGGCAAGCCTATGGTAGATGTACATAAATTCCTTTGTGAGAGTGAGAGGTTCTTTGTTCATATATGTGATGTCCTTAAATTATATTCGAATGCATATTTGAATGTATTGACAAAATACCCTCTTATTCTTTTGTGAGGCACATGACTCCATGACGGATAGGTGATGTTATTAAACATCTCTTGTTGGGTGAGTGCACGAGTTGAGAGTGCTTATTGTTGACGAGTCGGTCTTTGAGGTTGGGTGGTTATAGTCAGGTTGTTTGAGTGTTTTTAATTGGTCACGAATATTCCGGCATGTGAAAGTTGGGAAATATATGAATGCGTATGCAAGGGATCAATTGTTGGTATCAACCATGGTCATAATTGTAGTGTGGTGAATTGCCAAATGTTTCTCCATTGTATGATGTCTTGCGTGAATTGTTTGGTTAGCAAGGTTTTAGGTTGCTCGAGGATGAGCAAGAGCTTAAGTGTGGGGTGGTGATGTTAGGCTAAGAATTCATATTTTCGCATGTAAATTTTCCTTGTGTTATACCTCAAGCTTGTTAATTTTGGTGTAAATATTTGTGACTCGAGCTTAATAATGGTGTTTATATGTGTAGGAGTCAATTTGAAGTGATTTGGCAAGCTTGCATGCAAAGTGAAGTAAAAACGGAAGAATTTGGAGGGAGTATGAGTTTGGTGCCCAGGTTCCAAAACGCCAAAGGCAGAATAGTGAAAAACTTCAGCGTCCTGATTCGCACCAGGCGCCAAGCCAGATGGCTTAGGCGGATTTCGTCCTGTTTTGGCTGAGACCTGGTAGTTTCGACCCCCAACATGTATAAAAAGGGTTCCAAACCTATTTCTTAGGGGTTAGACATTATTGGAGAGGCAAGAAGGCTACGAGAACACTTGGAAACAACGAATCACAAGAGTTTTCTCTTATGTTCTTCCTTAATTTGTATTATAATGCTTTCAAATATTATCATGATTGTTAGTATGGTTATGAGTAGCTAAACTTTCTCATATAGGGTTTGATGGAATCTTTTGGAGGATGAATTCTTGTTACGTTTTTATAAAATTGAGCCTTTGAATTTCCCTACTTGTTTAACTACATGCTCATTTCAGTTGATTGAAGAGCTCTCAATTGACTGTGCCTATTTAGTGTGTATTTCTTGAAAAAGGGTACATATTTAGGTAGTTGTTGAACAACATCACTCCTAACATATGTAAGGAATCAATACAGAGGGTTTAAAGATGGGATTAGGAATAACGAAACTTTGGTGCGATCTTAGTGAGCGGTGAATTAGTTTCAGCTAGCATAGTTCTGAAGAATATGTCTAGTAAATTGTAGTAGTTGCTCGGAAGATAATTACGACACACGAAATACTCACGATCGGTAGAGAATACTTAGGCATAATTATAGAAAACGGAGCGGGGAGAATTCCAACAATTGGAAAAATTATAACTCTGGGCCTCCTTAATCTTGTTTCTACCCTTTAGTATCTTTAGTTAATAATTCTACTTTAATTAGTTAGATATAAATTCACAATCTTTATAACTTAGGAATTGTTCGAGCTTGTCTTCTTAGTGATAATAAACAATTGTAGCTAAACCTTAGTTCTCTGTGGGATTCGACTCCGAACTTGTAAATCGGATTATATTTGCAACGACCACTTAGTCCTTTTATAAGGCATAGTTGGGCGTGATCACTCAACAATGTTCATATGATTTCAAAGAAAATGAAAATACTTGAATTGAATATTTGGCAAACTTGGTATAGCAAATTTAGTCAATTTTTGTTGTCGAAGAAATTCATCCATTCACCCACTTTTCGATGTAATTGTTAATTAACAAAAAGAATCAATCTAACAAGAATAAAATAATTCATCGCAGGAAAGTCTTACTATCAAATTCACATAGTTTGTGCTGAACTTGAACACATTAGTTCTCGACGAAATTACAGTGAGGTATGGATGGTAATAAAAATCATGTAAGAATATTTTTTAGAGCTTTTAGAATAAAGTCATTTCTTAAATAAATATAATTTTGTGCCCCTGATTGAATTATATAACTATACAAAATCTACACTTACGTAGGCTTAGCGCATTCAAATACTAGAAAACGTGTACCTTAATTTTGTGGTGCAATTTATCCTCCATAGTACGATAATGCACAAGATTAAAATAACAACTTGATTAATATTTTGTAGCTCAGAAAAATAATTTGAATAGATAGTGGTATTTTCCATAAGACCATTGTGCAAACTTGAAGTCTTCATTTTCAGAATTAGAAGAATAACTTGGAACAGGTCAAATTTGATTCTCCATAATTTTAAATGTAGAAATATCCTTAAGATTGTTGGAAAAATATTTGATTATGGAGAATAGGATTTATCGAAGTTTGAGGCGTGTCAAGGACACTGTCCTTAAGATATTTCGCCTATACAGTGATGAAAAAAATTAGGCGCATCCCCATGAAGTGTTCACCATTGTGCAAACTTGAAGTGTTCATTTTCAGAATTAGAAGAATAACTTGGAACACGTCAAATTTGATTCTCCATAATTTTAAATGTAGAAATATCCTTAAGATTGTTAGAAAAAAGGATTTATCAAAGCTTGGGGCGTGATAAGGACATTGTCCTTAAGATAATTCGCCCACACAGTGATGAATAAAATTAGGCGTATCCCCTTAAAGTGTTCAGCATTGTGCAAACTTGAAGTGTTCATTTCAGAATTAGAAGAATAGCTTGGAACACGTCAAATTTGATTTCCATAATTCCAAATGCGGAAATATCCTTAAGATTGTTGGAAAAATATTTGATTATGGAGAATAGGATTTATCAAAGCTTGAGGCCTGTCAAGGACACTGTCTTTAAGGATATTTCGTCCACATAGTGATGAACAAAATTAGGAGTATCTCCCAGGATTCAACAAGCTCTTCCAACAAAACTGGGTAAAGAATTAGCAGAAAATTCAAAAAAAAAATCCAGCATATAAAAGGAAGAAGATGATTCAGAAAGTTATTTTAGAAAGTGTGTCTTTAGCTCTTCAAAGATCTTGTTTATATAGGAGTTACTCCAACGACTAGTTAACGACAAGTAACGACTAGTTTGACTCTATTAAATATAAAATAACTTACTAAATAATAAATAGTAATAAAAAGAAAAGCTTTTCCTAATCAAAATAATGCACATTCCATTTTGAGATACCACTAATTTTTTCAACAATCTTCTATGACAATGATATCGATCACTCTTTTTAATAAGACCCGCAATAAGAGTCTTGTAGTGTTCTTCATCAATCGCACGATCAACCCATTGAAAAAATCCACAACCTTCACAAATCTCATATCTTCAGCAACCTAGGAACCTTCTTCCAGTATTGGTGGGTGTTCGTGATATTCTAAAATCTGCAGCAACTCCACAATAACACAAAGATTCCTTCTTCATTGCTAAAGAAGAATACAAATGCGACATTTGCTATTATTTCTTGCCAAAGAAGAAGAATAAAGTGGACCTTGAAAATAAAAAGGGGATGGCAGAAAAGGATGAGCAATGAAGAATCCCAGCAAAAACTTCAATTTTGACTGTCTTAAATTAACACGAGAAAGAAGAAGGCATTAGATTTGGATATAAGTAAGATTCTATCATATTCAACAATGGAGAATGAGGGAGAAAGAACATGATGATTGTTAAATAGGACAAAACGTTACTATTGGGCTTTTTCAGCTGTACCCACTAATCGGGTCCAAGCCTACACTACTATTGAGTAGCGAGGGAGTCGATGCAGTTTTAACCTAACTAAGGTCGGGATCGAATCCACAAGGAGTTAATGTTTGGAATTAGGTTTATATCTAAGCGAGTTGCAGACTTTGAATCTAATTACACTTCCACAAGTTTGGGCTTATATTCTACTTCTATCTTTACTCTAATGATTGCAATAATTGAAACTAAGGACAATATTTTTGTTGTGATTTTTCAAGTGTTAAAAGAGACTAGGGCTGTGACTTCTACCTAGGTGGTTATCTAATGGGTGGTAGAATCTAGGGCAAGCTTGATTAGTTGGAATTGTAATATAGCTATCACACCCGGATACTCACTCTATACCTCTCGGTAGTTTGAGTGATTTTGCGCAATTTGGATTTCTCAAGTCCAAATGGGTATTCATACAAATCAAGTGATATTAGCTCAAGTCGGGTATTATTAAATCTAGGTTTAACCATTTAATTGGGGCTATCAATTTCTTGAGTTCACCCCAATTCCTTGTTAGCCTAGTTTTTATAGACTTAGTCCCTCTTTCTCAAGTAGAGACTAAGTCATAAAGGCATGAATCAATATTTGCAACTATTAATTCTTGAGTTCTAGCAAGAACTAGGCTAAATATCACTAACACATTCACATTCAAGCCCAAAAATCAAACACCCATTAAATATCCACACTAGGGTTGGGTCACAACCCTAGATATGAGTTTAGCTACTCATAAAAATAGAATAAATTAAAGATGAAATGAAGATAAAATTTATAATATTACATTATGGGATGAAAATCTAATGTTAAGAAGTGAATATAGTACAAAATTTCCGAAAACAGTAAAACTAGCCGTCTCAGGTGCTCATACAAAACGTAACATACCCTAAAAATGACAAAAAGTTCTATTTATATTAAGCTAAAAATATCTGACAAAAATGCCCCTGAGGAGGTTGTGTGGCCGCATAATTCTAAGTGCGGACGCACTCTTGCTTTTGCGGCCACACAATTTTGGTGCGGTCCGCGTTCTTCACTTTTGCTTCTGGCTTGAGCTGGATTTTCGTGGACTGCACAATTCTAAGTGCGGCCGTGCTCATGATTATGCGACAGCATAAAAGTGATGCGGTCCGCACTTTCTTGAGTTTGACGTGAAATCAACCTTCTGATTCTTCATCATCACGGACTGCACAATTGTTTATGCGACAACGCTTGACATCTTGCGGCCGCACAATTCTGGTGCGGTCCGCACTCTTTCATTTTGCTCAAGTTACCAACTCTATGATTCTCGTTCATCGCGGACCGCTTAATTTTTATTGAGGCCACACAATTTTGGTGCGGTCCGCACTCATCATATAGCCAAAAATTGCAACTCTCTGAATCTCCCTCTTGCGGACCGCATATTATTGATTGCGACCGCACAATGACTTTTGCGGCGGCATAATATTTGTGCAGTACGCACTACAGGCCTCTTTGTCCAGTCTTGGCTTTTGTTCAACTTTTGATTCCTTTGTGAGTTGATTTTGATTCCTTTGGATTATTTTGAATAATTCCTGCAAGCAAGCATATTTCATTAGTTTCCGGGAACACCTTCAAGCATTTTTGGCCTAAAGCACAAGTAAAAGAGAGCAAATAATAGGTTACAATCCCTACTTATCAACTTCCCCAAACTTAACCTTTTGCTTGTCCTCAAGCAAATAAGGTAATTCCCACCTCCACAAGAAACAAGGATATTCCAGCTGGCTTAAAGCGAATCAATCATGCATCAATTGAGACTAACAATTACCCACAAAACAAATGAATTATCAACAACACCCTGTTTTGACCTTTTGAGTACCATATTTCTAATGTGACACTAGAGCATCAAAAGTTGACTTAATCCACCAAGGAAGCTCGCTCTATCATGTAGGTCATTTTGGAACCAAAACTTCTCCTCCTCTACTCTCCATGAGCAAATCTCACTTTAGAATGTAACACTCGGGAAAAGGATTGTGAAGAAGTACGCTCATCTCTCTCAAAAGAATGTCACAAGTCCGACTCTGAGTACCATAAGCTTGTCCCTTATGTAAATCACCACTAATGTAAGCTCACTCAACCTGAAATCATATAGGGATTTTGCAAGAATGTAATGAAGGCTTTTGGATCAAGGTAGGACTTATCGGCATATGATGGTTTCATTTTTTCTTAAGCACTCCATTTTCTCTTTTCGGCTCATACTTTCTTGACTCTTTGAGTCATTTTCTTCTTCCTTAGGGGAACTAGAGAGACATGATGTCACCCTTTATTGATCATGACAATCATTTTTCTCCTTTTCTAATCACTTCATTCCTTTCATCATTGCTTTCTTTGAATCCCTTCAACTTTATACTTTATTCACTTTCTTTTTGACATATCTCTTTTTGGCCTTTCTTCCTTTTCTTTGCCTTTCCTTTTCTTTATTTCTTTTTCTTCTTTGTACCTTTTATCACTTTCAAATTCCTCGTCTTTCCCCTAAACTTATGCTTTTTACAATTGTTTATCAAGAATGCTAAGGAAAGATCGGGTGCCAAGAGAGGGTCATTATAAAACGGATAAAGGCTTGTAACGTGGCTATTGAATGAAAAAAGGCTTCGGCTCAAAGGGGTTGACTAGGGATATCACATTGGTAGGATACGGAAGCTTTCAAGTTTCAAATTTGATCAAGGAGATCCTACAATCATTTCTCAAGTTGAGCTACACTTAGAATTTCGCCTAGACAAACATTCAGGGAAAGTTCTAGACTTATTGGCATGAAACTTGGACTTGCAATACAATACTTCACCTCTCAAGCTGCTGGATTGTTAAAGAGAACAGAGTCCAGGGCCCACAACAACCCTAGCTAAGATTGAAAATCACAAATGGCTCAAATAAACCACTCGATGACTGTTTTAGTCAACACAAGAGTCTAAAGATCACAACTAGAGCTATTCTTTGCCAATCAAAATTTTTTTTCTAACCATAAGGTCAAAGGTAAATATGTTAGTGCCAACTGAAGCCTGCTTGAGACACTTTTATTCATTACTACTGTATATACCAAAACATAAAAGAAAACAGACTCAATCCCTTAAGAAGGTTTTCATGCCATCCATCGTTGGGAAGAGCCACCCGTTTCACACAACATCCACCTTTGGAAATAACTGTGGAATTAAGAAAATCAAAGGCTTATTGTTCACACAAAACGTAAAAAGAAGCTAAGAACTTAAAAAGAAGCTACTGAAGTAAATAAGAAGCTATGCTAATAAGGAAAAAAAATGAAAGAAGTAATGAAGTAAACTACAGAAAGTAAACTGAATATATACAGAATGAGGTAAAGCGAATATATACAGAATGGAAATGAATATATACATCAAATGGTAAAAATATATACATACCAAAAAGGGAAAACAAAGATAAAGAAAACAGAGTAATGGTTATTACATACCAAATTTCAAAGTCAAAATCAAAATGAGCCACCTCCCCAAATGAAAAAGAGCATTGTCCTCAATGCTAATAAAAAATAAGAACAAGGAAAAGGGGTAGAGAGTAGAGAAAACTCCCTATGTGCTCTCAGTCTGCATCGGGTCCTAAACATGTGCGGTGTCCTCAACATGCATGTGATCCTCAATACCCTCTTTATCCTCTAAATGAATCTCTACATCTTCGGACTGGGGGACTACGGGGTTGCTGAGCATCTGTATCAGCTCCTCAGCAGTGTGTGTAGTTGCATCCGGCTCCTCAAATTGGCCGGCTGCTGCCTCTGATGTCTCGGGCACTTATGCATGTGCTAATGGGACTATCTGCTCCATGAGAAGGTCCAGTGGAAGATCTCCAGCAGAAGAAATCTTCTCAACCTCCTTGTGCAGCTTCTCCACCGAGTCCTTTGATGCTTGCATCTTCCGCATCTTTTTCACCTGATTCCCCAAGTCTTTGATTGTCGTGCCCCCTTTTTCTCGCGAAATCGGGTTTCAACATTTGAAAAATTCTTTTTAGATGAGTATTTAAAAAGAAGAGTTGCCACCTAACGATTTTTAAGGTGCGTTAGGGCACCTAAAGCAAAAAACTCATAAAACTAGTTTCCATCACCAGAGATCGGGTAAGGGCTCAAAATTACCTTGAGGGTAAGGTGTTAAGCACCCCTCGAGGTCCACAAAGGTGGGTCACGGCCGAACTTAATTAAGCGAGTTAGTCATTAAAGGAAAATAAAGCAAATCAGACAACCATGATTTTAAAGCAGGAAATTAAAGGGGTCCTAAGTTTCTTAGCCTATAGGATCATCTCCATGCAATACTTGGTAACTTTCCCCAAGTTGGGGTGCTACACATAGTATTAGCGCACATGTCATCATTTTCTTTACTACCCGATTACTATCTTTCAGTTATTACCTAAGCGTTCTAGTAGCTTCTAACTCGTTCCTTATGCGTGCACTACCCGTCCCTTACCTATGGTCCTGGAGGTATTTAAGACCTCTATTTAGGGTGGTTCTAGACTGACCTATGTTGCTTAAAATGAAGAAAATCTAGGCGACAAACAAGATTCAGATATGACTATCATATAAGAGGGCAAATAAGGGCTCAGATTAACCTCCACAAGTAGACAACAAATGCACACAATTAAATCAGAAAACTTTATTAATTTAGGATCCTATAGGCAGGATATCTAGATGAGCATAAACAGAATGTAGGACAGCAGTTTATTAAAACGAGTGTTGGGACCTACTGGCTTGTCTACTGATTCGGTCAAGACTCTGAATCTGGGCAAACTTCAAGCAGTACTAAATCACAGTTCTATTTAGCCCCAGAATTCTTAATAATCCTACAGGCTTGCCTAAGTGATAATCAGAACAGAATCCTATAGGCATGGTATATAAAACTGTTAATTAGACCTATAACAACGAGTTACTGATTTTAACAGACAGGTTTTTATCCTTTAGACCCTATAGGTATGATTTCATCCTATAGGCATGATATCTATCAGTTTAAATCCTATAGATATCATTTCTAGGTTTTGAAACTGATTTTTTATCTCCTATAGGCATAGTATCTAAATTGAAACCAGTTTTTATCTCCTATAGGCATTGTCCCGACCGAAATCTCCCTCCGTTGGGTATCGTGATGACACCTAGTCTTAAGGACTAGGTAAGCCTAATACTCATGGAATAATCAACAATAATAAATAAAATCTAATACTTTTCTGAAGCCAGTGGTTCTTTACACATAGTATATTCCCAAAACCCGGAAGTACAAGTCATAAACTTTTAAGAATTTACACTAAAACTCCTAAAAATGAAATAAGTGCAATAGTGCAAACAAAAATATAAGATGGTGACTCCGAAACCGCGAACGCTGGAGCGGTTTTACCTTGAATCTCAACAACAACAACCACGCTACTATCAATCAATCGGCCGGCTATGCGAAAACCTGGAATCTGCACAAAAATTTGCAAAAGAGTAGTATGAGCATACCACAGCGGTGCCCAATAAGTATCAAGACTAACCTCGGTGAAGTAGTGACGAGGACTAGTCAAGACACCCACTGGTCTAATAAAAAGTGAACAAGTATCAATAGGAATCAGGGGAAAATAATGATATACACATAAAGACTACGCAATATAGCTAACAAGACAGTGAATTCGTTAAAGAAGGAAAAACAATAAGTATCAGCGGAAACCATGAAGTAACACAAAGACTGAATAGAACACAGACAATTCCGATATGTAAATATACAACACGTGCATGTAATGACTCAACAACTTCAACCACTTCTACATCAAATTCATAGTCATCTCCACGAGGTTCTGAACCTCGGACAAATCACCATTTACGGGTTCCAATATCCGAACCCTAACACTTGGCATCTTGCAGCCTCATTCGAGGACTAACTGCACGGACGACTCACGTGCCAATTAGGTCATTCCCACCCATACGGTAAGAACAACAAGAGTATATATACTTGACAACAACAAGGAGTCCTGAATCCATTGGTAGTACTTAACTACGTGTATGCTTGTGCAAGTGCCCTAACGTGATTTCAACAACCATCAGACATAAGGAAACAAAAGGGCAACATGTACATTTTCATCTCATAAATTTCCACACGAATGAATTCACACGGTAAATGTTCCAGTACACAATATCAACAACAAGGAATGCCCCCAGGCCAACACAAGTATCACAAACAATCCATGACATAGCCCACCTTGTCACGCCACGTGTGCAATAATACAGTATATGCCCGCCTTGTTTTGCCACACATGCATAAACATGTTCCCACCTTGTCACGCCACATGCGCAACACTCAATCTCGTATCCCGCCTTATCACGCCGCATGTGCAATATCAATAGTAAACACGGCACGTCAGAAGCCTCGTGCAAATCCCCAAATCAACAACCGCACAACAGAAACCTCGTGCATCACCACAACAAGTACAACAACAACAATGGCAACAGTTCAAGATACAATTAATATATCAATTTAAGAGCCTTCTACCACAAGATAGGAAAAACTAGTTCACGAGAAATAAACATAATAAGGAGAGCTAGGCATATTACGAATCACTCAACAAGGAAGGGAAATAGCATGTAACAGACGCACCTAATTACACAGGTGAACAACAAGAAATCAACACAAATCCGATAACTCCATATAAGGCAAGTCACTAAGGTATAGAATATCTAAACTTCTTTTAAGGTTGAGCAGTTACGAGAATATTCAACAATTTCCACTTAAAGACAAGCATCAGAGAATAATCATAACTTCATTTAAGACCAAGACAATTGTAGGTTGAGATGAAGATAATTGCAAATTTGAGATACGCAGTTAAGAAGATATAGCATGACAGTAAAGGAAATGAAACCTTCAGATAAGTCAATTAGGAGTCAAGTAAGCGATATGGGTAAATCCGAAAGTAAGAACTTCCACATTTAAGAAGATAAAGATGGCACTTGAAATTAGGAAATTCAATCATGCTAAGGACAATTCATACTCTGCGAATATAAGGACCTAAGATTCCTAAAGGGAAAACTTTCCACAACAAGTCCGAGCATGCACTCGTCACCTCACGTACACGGACTACAATCAACATAGAAGACTCAAATCCTAAGGGGAAATTCCCCCACACAAGGTTAGGTAAGATACTTACCTCAACCGCTCAAATCAAACTTGAAATCACGTTCTTGCCACGGGTATCCGACTCCCAATGGGCCAAATCTACTCAAATCAATAGCATCGTGTAAATCATACTACAAGCAACTAATTTAACAAATAAATTCGAAGCTAAAATGCGAAATTAGGAAAATTTCCCAAAATGTTCCCCGGGCCCACGTCTCGAAATCGGGTAAAAATTATATTTTCTAGACACCCATTCACTCACGAGTCTAAACATATGAAAATC